>PVJL010015352.1:0-24628 GCA_004026885.1 Lyroderma lyra | reverse complement strand
GGTTCATGAAGTCCTCCTTGAATATGAGGGCTACAGTTTTATTACTGATGTTTTCTTCTATACAGTTTAGTGTTTCAGGTCTTAGGTGGAGGTCTTTAATCTATTTTGAGTTAACTTTGGTATATGGTGACAGTTCACAGTTGAGATTCATTCTCTTGCATGTGGTTTTTCAATTTTCCCAGCACCAGTTACTGAAGAGGCTTTCTTTTCCCCGCTGTATATATTTTCCTCTTTTGTCAAAAGTTTTTTGTTTTTATATTTGTGGGTTTATTTCTGGGCTTTAGATTCTGTTTTATTGTTCTGTGTGTCTGGTTTTCTGTCATTACCTAGCTGTCTTAATTAATGACACTTTTTAGTATAGATTAAAATTGGGAATCATGATGACTCCAGTCTTATTTTACATAAGATTGCTTTGACAATTTGGGGTACTTTGTGATTCCATGCAAATCTGATAATATTTTAAAATTTATTTCTTGAAAGAATATTTGTGGAATTGTGATGAAAGTTGTGTTAAATCTGTATATTGCAAAGATAAAGACTAGGGGAGAGGTCCCTAAAGCCTCTTCCAGAAAACACAATTGAACAGCCATCCAGGAGCCAAGAAGAGGACCCTGAGTAACAGAGTCACAGCTGAGAAATCCATGCATCACAAGAAAACATCTGAAGGTTGGAGAGATGGGGATAAGCAGGAGAGAGAGGAGGAAGTAGAGACAGATTGTGACAGGACCCTATTGCTACTGACTAAAGGAACTAGGAACTGGAGAAAAAACACAGAGCAGCACAGTGCACAGGAAGAAGGAGGCCAAGAGGCAACAAGAGTGAAAGCTGGAGTGGCAGAACTGTGGGAGACTGTGGGGGAACTGGGGCTTAAATCAGCGTGTTGGGGACAGAGCTTGGGGGCCAGCCTCTGAAGCTCTGGAGTAGCAAGTGGGCTGAGCAAGGACTCTGAACAGCCTCAGGCCAAGGTGAGGCCCCAGAGACAGCACCTCTGCTCCTGGCACTTTTGCTGCCTGCAGCACACACACACACACACAACTCCTTCAGAGGGGTGTGGTTCCTGGCCTACTGGGGAAGCATGCCAGCTACCCAACTCATGACATCAGGCCCATAGCTTTGGACCCACGGCTTGCATGCTTGCAACCTCAGCCCCGAGTGGCTGCTGTGGAAATGGGTTGCTGGGACACACCCAGGAAGAGAGGTGGATTTTACAGCATTTGCCCCAGCTAATGAGAGAGGCCTTGGCCTGCATCCCATCAGCCTACCTCATCTCCCCCACCTTCTTCCACATAGAGCAAGAGGTGGAGCTTCCCCAGCATGCATTTTTTTGGTCTCCCCCTTCTCCTACAGCCACCCTAACAAATGTCAGAAAGCAGAGGGACTGTGAATAGACCCGCCCCACCTCCAAATGTGGCTGCAGACCAGAGATAAGGCTTAAATATCTCCCCTCTCTCCCAAAACTTGTCCCCCACCAGTGCTACCTAGTGACTGCCCTATAGTAAGACACCACAAAAATACTAATCAGAGGAGCAAAGAGTTCCTTGGCTTTGCTGAATATAAAGCCCTCATGCCAAAGAAGAAGTACACAGTGTGCAATATGAATACCTTAGGATTCAAAGTTGCTCAGAAAGAAGATGAAAAATCACCAGAAACAAATTTCATAGACTTAGAAATTTCTGAACTAACTGACAGAGATTATAAAGAAGCTGTTATGAGAGAAGTAAAAACATACTGGCAGAACACCATAGCTGAAGTGAAGGACTTAATAAAGGAAATTCATAAACAAAAGAAACAATTTAACAAAGAAATTCAAAACATAAGGAAGAATAAGATTGAAATTCAAGAGATAAATATTACAATAAAGAAATGAGAAATGAAATAACTGCCATAGAAAACAGGGCCAACCAGATGGAGAAAAGAATTAGTGATATTGAAGATCAGAACATGGAAACATCTCAAAAAGAAAAAGGTAGGGAATATAGAACCAAAAAGATTGAAAGAACTCTGTAACAACTGTCTGAAGCCATGAGACAAAACAACATCAGGATAATAAGATTAGAAGAAGGAACAGAGCACTCTACAGAGAACATACTCAAGCAAATAATAGATGAGAACTTTCCAAACCTATGGAAAGATCTCAAACCCCAAATTCAAGAAGAAAATAAGTCCTCTAGATACCTGGACCCAAGCAAATCTTCTCCAAGATATATGTTACTAAAGATATCAAAAACTAAAAACAAAAACACAATTCTCAAGGCAGCCAAGCAAAAAAGAACTATAACCTTTAGAAAAAAACCAATCGGGCTGGCATCAGACTTCTCAGCAGAAACTCTACAAGCCAAGAGGGAGTGGAATCAAATATTCAAAACTTTAGAAGAGAGAAACTTCCAGCCAAGAATAAATTATCCACCAAAATTATCCCTCAGATATAAAGGAGGAATAAAGACCTTCTCACAAACACAGAAGCTGAAGGAATTCATCAATGCAAGGCCAGCACTTCAAGAAAAACTGAAGGAGGCTCTTTGACCTGAAACAAAACATCAATGTAATAGAGATGGTGCAACAAGAAATAAACAAAAATGAAACAAAACACAAAAAATATGGCCACAGGAAATCTTCACATATTAATCATCACTCTAAATATTAATCGACTGAACTCACCAACAAAAAGACAAGGAGTAGCAGACTGGATTAAAAAACAAAACCTATCCATATGCTGCTTCCAAGAGACACACCTCAGCCATAAGGACAAACACAGATTCAGAATGAAGGGATGGGAAAAAATACTCCAAGCAAATGCTAACCAGGAAAAAGCACGAGTTGTCATACTGATATGTGATGAAATAAACTTCAGGTTAAAAAAGATAGCAACAGACAAACATGGACATTACATAATAATAAAAGGCACAATACAACAAGAAGATTTGACACCAATTAATATATATGCTCCTAATCAGGAAGCACCAAAACATACAAAGCAACTATTAACATACTTAAAAAGAGAAACTGACACAAGCACAATCATTGTGGTGGACTTAAACACCCCCTTAACAACCATTGACAAATCATTCAAACAGAAAATAAATAAGGAAATATCAACTCTAAATGACACATTACAGCAATTGGATATAATTAACATTGACAGGACACTTCATCCAGCAAAAAGAGACTATACCTGCTTTTCTAGTGCACATGAAACATTCTCAAAAATAGACCACATGCTGGGACACAAAAGTACCCTGAGCAAATTCAAGATCGAAATCATACCAAGTATAGTCTCAGACCACAAAGCTTTGAAATTGGAGATCGACTGTAAAAGGAAATCATAAAAACTACATATACATGCAGATTAAACAACATCTTATTAAAAATTATTGGATCAAATAAAAGAAGACATTAAAAATATATAGAAATTAATGGCAACAAAAATACAACATATCAAAATTATTGGGACACAGTGAAAGCAGTAATAACAGGGACATTTATATCATTACAGGCCTATCTTAAGAAACAAGAAAAATCATGAGTAAACACCTTAGCATCCCACCTTAAAGAACTAGTAGAAGAGCAGACAAAACCCAAAAGCAGAGAATAGAAAAAATTAATATCACAAAGAGCTCGTTCTTTGAGAAAGTTAACAAAATTGACAAACCCTGACTTGACTAATCAAAGGATAATTTTTTTTTTTTTGGTATGTGTGTAGCTACCTGACTGGGAATCGAACCCAGGCCACAGCGGTGACATCGCCAACACCGAAGCCTTAAGCCACTACACAATCAGGGAACTCCCCAAAGGATAATTTTTAAAACCCCACAAATATCCAAAATTAGAAATAAAACTGGAAAAATTACCACTGATACCACAGAAATACAAAGGAATGTAAGAAAATATTAGAAACAGCTTTATGTCACTAAATTTAACAACCTAGAAGAAATAGACAAGTTCCTAGAAACTTGTAGCCTACGTAGACTGAACCAAGAACAACTGGATGATCTAAATAAACCAATCAATAGCAAAAAAATTGAAATGACTAACCATAATCTCCATAGAGGCAAATTCCCTGGACCAGATGGTATCCCCAATGAGTTCTACCAAGCATTCAAGAAAGAATTAACACCTAAACTCCTCAGACTCTTCCAGAAAATTGAAATGAAAGCAATACTTCCTAACTTGTTCTATGAGGCCAATATTATCCTAATACCAAAGCCTGGTAAACAGAACACAAAAAAAGAGAAGTATAGACTAATATATCTGATGAACAAAGACGCAAAATATCTTAAACAAAATATTAGCAAATAGAATACAACAATGCATCAAAACGATTATACATCATGATCACGTGGGATTCATCCCAGGAGCACAAGGATGGTTCAACATTTGAAAATCAATGTGATACACCACATAAACAAAAGATAAAGACCATATGGTCATATCAATTGATGCAGAAAAAACGCTTGACAAAATACAGCATCCCTTTATGTTGAAAACAGTGAATAAAATAGATATAGAAGGAAAGTATCTCAACATAATAAAGGCCATATATGACAAACCCTCAACTAACATTGTACTGAAGGGGGAAAAGCTGAAACCTATTTTCCTAAAATCTGGAACAAGACAGGGATGCTCCCTGTCACCACTGCTATTCAATATAGTATTGGAAGTTCTAGCCAGAGCAATCAGGCAAGAAAAAGGAATAAAAGCTATCCAAATTGGGAAAGAAGAGGTCAAATTGTCACTATGAAGATGATATGAACCTTTATATAAAAATTCCAAAGATTCCACAAGGAAACTATTAAAAATAATGAATGAATACAGTAAAGTCTCAGAATACAAAATCAATATACAAAAATTAACTGCATTGTTATATACAAACAATGACTCTTCAGAGAAAGAAATGAGAGAGTCAATTCATTTCTCTATTACAACAAAAGAATGAAATACCTGGGAATTAACTTAATAAAGAATGTGACAAACTTATGCATGGAAAACAATAGCACACTTTTGAAAGAAATTGAAGCAGACACAAAGAAATGTAAAAATATCCCCTATTCATGGATAGGAAGACAAAACATTGTTAAAATGCCCATTCTGCCCAAATCAATCCACAAGTTTAATGCAATGCCTATCAAAATCCCACAATCATACTTTCACAAAATAGATAAAAGAATTATCAGATTTATATGGAACCAAAAAAGACATTGAATTGCCAAAGCAATACTACATAAAAAGAATAAGGTTGGTGATATAACATGCCCCAACTTCAATTTATATTACAAAGCATCAAAAATCAAAACAGCTTGGTATTGGCAAAAAAACAGAAATATAGACCAATGGAACAGAACTGAAAACCAAGAAATAAATCCACAAATTTATGGACAAATAATTTTTGATAAAAGAGCAAAAAACACACAATGGGGAAAAGACAATCTCTTTAGTAGGTCGTGCTGGGAAAACTGGAAAAACATATGGAAAAGAACGAATCTGAGCTGTGAACTCTCACCATATACTAAAGTTAACTCAAAATGCATTAAAGACCTTCATATAACACTCAAAACAATAAACTGTATAGAAGAAATCATAGGTACTAAACTTACAGACCCAGGGCTCAAGGAAGACTTCATGAACCTGACCTCAAAGGCAGGAGAACAAAAGTAAAGTAAATGAATGGGACTATGTCAAACTGAAAAGCGTCCCCACAGCAAAAGAAACCATCAACAAGGCAAAGAGACAGCCAACTGAATGGGAGAAAATATTTACACATAAGGCATCAGCTGAGGGTCTAATATCTAAAATATAGAAAGAACTAATGTAACTTAACAACAACAACAACAACAACAAAAAAAACAACCCAATTAAAAAGTGTGTGGAAAAACTAGACACTTCTCCCATGAAGAAATACAAATGGCCAGCAGACATATGAACAGATGCTCATCCTCATTAGCTATCAGGGAAATGCAAATCAAAACCACAATGAGATACCACCTCACACCTGTTAGAATGGCTGCTATCAACAGCACAAGGAATAACAAGTGCTGGAGAGGATGTGGAGAGAAAGGAACTCTCACACACTGCTGGTGAGAGTGCCAACTGGTACAACCACTATGGAAGTTGGTGCGGAGGTTCCATAGAAAATTGGGAATAGAGTTACCATATGAGCCTGCAATCACCTTCTGGGGATCTACCCCAAAAACTTGAAAACCTTAGTCCACAAAGACTTATGTATCCCCATGTTCATTGCAGCACTGTTCACAGTGGCCAAGACATGGAAAAAACCAAAGTGCCCTGTGACAGATGACTAGATAAAGAAGCTGTGGTGCATGTACACAATGGAATATTACTCAACTATAAGAAAAGATGAAATATTGCCATTTACAACATGAATGGACCTAGAAATCATCAGGGTAAACAAAATAAGCCAGACAAGAAAAACCAAAAACTGTATGACTTCACTCATGTGAAATATAAAAGTGAAAGCAGCAAAGAAAACACAATCCAACATGTGAAAAACACATGGACACAGTCAATCATTTACTGTTTATTTGGGGAAAAGTGAGGAGGTGATGGGAGAAGCAGGAGGTGGAGGTAAATATATGGTGATGGAAAGAAGAAAATAAATCTGTCTATTGTTTCAAGTATATGGCTTTTTCCAAAGTTGAGTCTTCCAATGCATGAACACAGAATATCTGTTCACTTTTTGTGTCCGTTTCAATTTCTTTTAAGTGTCCTATAGTTTTCTGTGTATAAGTCCATCACATTCTTTTAAGTTAATTCCTTTGTTAAGTGATATTGTTTTTGGAGTGATCACAAAAAAATATTGATTCTCTCATTTCTTTTTCTGAAGTTTTGTTTTTGGTATATACAAATGCAATTAATTTTTGTACATTCATTTTGTATTCTGCAAATTTACTGTATTTGTTCATTGTTTCTAATAGTTTTCCCATGAAGTCTTTGGAATTTTGTAAATAAAGGATCATGTGATCTGCAAATAGAAGTTTGACTTCTATTCCAATTTGGATACCTTTATTCCTCTGTCTTGCCTGATTGTTCTGGCTAGAACTTCCAGTACTATATTGAAATAGCAATGGAGACAGGGAGCATCCCTGTCATGTTCCTGACTTTAGCGGAATGGGCTTCAGCTTTTCCCCATTCAGTAAGATATTAGCTGAGGGTTTGTCATAAATGGCCTTTTTTACATTGAGGTACTTTCCTTCTATATCCATTTTATTCAGTATTTTGATAATAAATGAATATTGTATCTTGTCAAGTGTTTTTTCAGCATCAATTGATATGATCATATGATTTTTATCTTTTATTTTGTTTATGTGGTGTATCACATTGATTGATTTTGCATATCTTGAACCATCCTTGTGTCCTGGGATGAATCCCACTTGATTGTGGTATATAATCTTTTTGATGCATTGTTGTATTCTATTTGTTAATATTTTCTTTAGGATTTTTGCATCTGTGTTCATCAGAGATATTGGTCTATAGTTTTTTAATTTTTGTGTTATCCTTATGAGTTTTTGGTATTAGGGCAACATTGGGCTTATAGAATGAATTGGGAAGTATAGCCTTGTCTTCAATTTTTTTGGAAGAGTCTGAGGAGGTAGATGTTAAATGCTTGATATAACTTGTTAGTGAGACGATCTAGTCTGAGGTTTTTGCCTTTGAAAAGATTTGGATAATTGTTTGAATTTCTTTATTATTGATGGTTCTATTTAGATTATTCACTTGTTCTTGGTTCAGTCTAGGTAGATTATACATTTCTAGAAACTAGCCATTTATTTTTAGGGTGTTATATTTTGTGGCATAAAGCTTTTGATAATATTTTCTTATGATCCTCTGTATTTTTGTGGTATCAGTCATAATTTTTCTTCGTTCATTTCTAATTTTGGTAATTTGAGTCTTTTCTCTTTGCTATTTGGTGATCCTAGCCAGGGGTTTGTTGATTTTGTAGATTTTTTTCAAAGAACAAGCTTTTAGTTGCATTAATTTTTCCTATTGTCTTTCTGTTCTCAATTTCATTATTTCTACTCTAAGTTTTATTTGTTTCCTTCTACTGACTTTGGGCTTTTTTTGTGGTTGTTCTTATTTTTCTACTTTTTAAAAGATGGATGTTAAGATGTTTACTTGTGATTTTTCTTGTTTCTTGAGATAGACCTGTTCCTTCTTATTACTGCTTTTGCAGAGTCCCAATAATTTTGATATGTTGTATTTTCATTGTCATTAATGTAAGGATCTGAGAATAAACCTCCTGCAAGATGTTTTTACTCCAATACATTTTTTCGTATCTCCATCCTTCTGAGTTACGCAGGCACAAAACTGGTCAAACAATGTATTCACAAGGACATGATACAAGGCCAGACCCCTGGAGCAGCAAGAACATGGTAACCAGATAATGACCAGGGCCAGTGCGAGAACAAAGAACAAAAACTGTTAGACCTCGTTATGAGACCCACCAGATACCTGACTTGTCCAACCCTGTCCCTATATAAAATCACCTTCAACCCCTGCTCAATGCTAATTCCTTTCTTGAACTCAGCCCACTTGCATCCAGGCACATTCAATAAAGAACTCTTGTTCTGCCTCCCCTTTGCCTTGTGTCATTAGTATGGCCAGCCCTTTATTCTGTCTCTCTCTCTCTCTAGTGGAGCAGTCCCCTCTAGTTTGGAAGAACTGAAAAACTCATACAGGATAAGGTGGTCCAGCTGGACTTGTCCAGGTCTGATGTAGTTGGGGATTTATACTGACCCACCAGTACCCAAGAGAATCTGATCTAACCTTTCTTGAGTCTGAGCCTTTCAATTAATTTCTATGTATTTTAATCTCTTCCTTTATTTCTTCTTTGATCCAGTCAATTTTTAATAACATGTTGTTTAATCTCCATGTATATCTGATTTTTTTCTACTGTCTTTTTGTACTTAATTTCCAACTTCAAAGCTTTGTGTTTGAAGACTACAGTTGGTATGGGAATAGGCTTGGTATGATTTCAATCTTCTTGAATTTGCTGAGGCTAGTTTTGTGTCCCAGCATATAGTCTATCCTTAAGAATGTTCAACGAGCACTAGAAAAGAAGCATAGTCTTTTTTTGTTGGATGAAATGTCCTGTAAATGGCAAGTATGTCCAGTTGCTATAATGTATCATTTAAAGTTGATACAGCCTTATTTATTTTCTGTTTGTATGATCTGTCCATGGTTGTCAAGGGGGTGTTTAGGGTTCCTACTCTAATTGTGTTTTTGTCAGTTTCTTTATATATATATATATATATATATATATATATATTAGTTTCTTTGTAAATTTGGGTTCTTCCTGATTGAGGGCATATATATTGATGAGTGTCATGTCTTTTATTGTATTGTCCCTTTAATCATTATGAAATGTCCAACTTTGTCTCTTGCTACTGTTTATTCTGAGGTCTGTTTCATTAGATATCAGATTGGCAACTCCTGCTCTTCTCTGGGTGCCCTTTGCTTGGAGTATCATTTTCCACCCTTTCACTCTGAGTCTGTGTTTGTCCTTGTGGCTGGGGTGTGACTCTTGATGACAGTATATAAATGAGTTTGGTTCTTTTAATCCAGTCTCCTACTCTATGCCTTTTTATTGGTGAAGAATTTCCTATGACCATTACTTCCTTTCTTCTTATTTTTTGTTGTCCCAACTCTTCTTCATTTATTTTTTTGTTTCTTTGTTTCAAGTCAAATAGTTTCTTTCAGTATTTCTTGAAATGCTGGCTTTTTGTTGGAGAATTCCCTCAGCTTCTATATGTCTAAAAGGGTCTTTATGTCTCCTTCATATCTGCAGGATAACTTTGCTGGATAAATTATTCTTGTCTGGTAGTTTCTCTCTTTTAATATTTTGAACATTTGATTCCACTTTCTCTTAGCTTGTATGGTTTCTGCTGAGAAGTCTGAAGATAGCCTGATGAGATTTCCTTTAAAAATTAGAGCTTCCCTGCCCCCACCTCAGCTGCCTTAAGAATATATTTTTGTCTTTTATTTTTGACATCTTCAGTATAATGTGCCTTGGAGATAATCTGCTGAAGTCCAGGTAGCTAGGGGTCCTTTTTCTTCTTGAATTTTGTGTTCCAGATATGTTCATAGGTTTGTTAAGTTCTCATCTACTATTTATTTCAGTAAGCTCTCTGTAAAATTCTGTTCTGCCCCTTCTGGTATTCCTGTTATTCTAATGTTATTCTTTCTAATGGCATCAGATAGTTCTTGTAGAGTTCTTTAATTTCTTTTGACTCTCAAATCTCTGTCTTCTTCCTTCTGTGATGTTTATATGTTTCTATCATCAATATCACTAATTCTTTCTTTCATCTGGTCAACCCTGTTTTCTATGGCAGTTAATTAATTTCTCAGTTCTTTTATTGCACTGTTTATTTCTATGATTTGTATTTGATTGCTTTTTATAGTTTCAATTTCTTTGTTAAAATACTTTTTTGTTCAAAGACTTTCTTTCTGAGATTATTTATCTGTGTCTGGGTACTCTGCCAACATTCTTTAAGCTCTCTTAGCTCCTTAAAAATTGCTGTCTTGAATTCTATAACACTTAGATCATATATTTTTAAATTTATAAGTTTCTTATCGGGATATTTTTCATTTTCTTTCTGAGTGTCTTTGAATCCTAAAGTACTCATTGTATCTGATGTGTTTGTTTTCCTGGGCATGAGGACTTTTCCCCTGGCAGATATGAAGAGATCTTTCTTTCACTTCCTAGTTGGTGTCTCTGTAGCACCTTAGAATATTTACACTTGGTTATTCAGTCTTGTCCCTCTGGGAGCTTTCCTGCAAGGTGGCCTCTTCTTTTGTTACCTAGTTGCCTTGGTCTCTATGTGCCTCCTCTTTGGGAAAATGTGGTGGGCAATGGTGAGCCCTCCTGTCAGTTTTGATGGGGACAGTGCTCATTGGTCAAGATGCAGGTTTGTTTGCTCACAGGGTAATGGCAGTTTGTTTGTTTGTTTGTGTCAGCTGTCTATAAAGCATGCACTAGGTGGAGTTGGAGGGGTGAGTATTGAAAGGGAGTTAGGGGAAGCAGCCAGGCTCCGTATCTATGGTTCCTGTCTGGGTGTGGGGGTGGTGCAGATTTCAGCTGCGTTGTGTCCTATATTTGCTCCCTTGGATGTTGGCTTAGTCATTACACCAGCCTGTTCCGCCCCAGTAGAGCACCAGGCATAATTGGGTGGGCATGTGCCAAGAAATAAAAGCTCGTTTCTTTGTTAGTAAACCACCTGGTGTATATGGTGAGGCCCACAAAACAGAAGACTGATCCTCCATAGGTAGAGCACTAGGTGGGCCCAGGCAAGTGCGTGCAGCTAGCTTAGCATTTCTCTTTTCTCCCGAGCCTGTGTTTCACTGAGGACCATGTTTTATTCTGGTCAGCTTTTCCATGGCAGCTCGCTCATAGCTTCAAATTCATCTCAAGCCTATTTGTGGTCCAGCCAGTGCTACTGCACCTGTCATTTCCAATCATGTCACCTGTGAATCTGGGGCCCAATTTTTGCCTAAGGCAATTCAGCAGATTTTGTTCAGTTTCTAACCTGCTCAGTGTGAGGTGCTCCAATTGGAGACTTAGCGTGCCTCAGCTCAGGTTTCACTTTTAATTCACCCATTGTCTCACTGGATTTCAGCTGTCCATACCTCCACTCTTGTAATTTCTCAGCCTCAAACCCACCTGAGATAATGCTGCTCTCCATCCAATGTCCCCAGGACCCCATCTCACTCCTTCTTCTGCCTGGCCCGTGCCATGTTCCACAACCCCACCCCCACTCTGTTCCCTTCCTTTCTCTCCTGTTTGTCCACCTTTCTCTGACCTTCAGGCATTTTCTTATGATGTGTGGATCTCTCAGTTGAAGCTGTGCCCCTCAGGGTTTCCTCCATTAGATCCCAGTTTTTCGAGTTGTTCAACTGTATTATATTTTCCAGGAGAGGTTTCAAGGATCTTCTCTCTCACTGCCATCTTAGTTTCTAAGCCCCTATAACAGATCTTTAAAAAATAATTGTTAAATTTATTAGGGTGACATTGGTTAGTAAAATCATATAGGTTTCAAGGGTACAATTCTAGAACACATCACCTATATATTGCTGTGTATGCTCACTATCCAGAGTCCATTCTCTGTCTATCATCATATATTTGACCCATCCTCCCTCTTTTATCACCTCCTTCCCACTTTCCTTCTGGTAACCACTAGACTATTGTCTGTGTCTATGAGTTTTTTCTTCTTTGTCTTGTTTCTTTGTTGCTTTCAGTAACAGATTTTTTTTTCACCCAATGAGTTTAGGCCTCAGATTTAGGAGAAAAAATACTCAATTTCCAAAGTTATTAGGAATTTGAAATCACAAGGCATGATAAAGTCTTGTGGAATCAATATCTACTTAAAACTAAATGTATATAAAATGGGAAAATACTAGATATGTTTTTATTAAATCAGAAGATGGCAAAAATATTTTTATCCCTATTATTTCATGTGGGTTAAGCAGTTTTAGTCAATACAATAAATGAAAGAAATGAATACTAAATATTGAAAAGATAAATGCAAAATTATTATTTGTTTATACAAAGGGTTGTCTGGAATAAATCCAGCCACAAATGTCCCTCTTTTTTATATTACATGGCTGGATACTTTCTGGACAGCCCCATATGATTATGCTCATGAAAAATAAAAGTACTACACTAAAAACTGTTAGATAATTGTAAGAAATACTATGGACAGATTCTGTGTACTTTTGGCCATTTCCTACAATGGCAATATGTTACAAAACTATAGTACATGATCACAAACAAGGTGATCACATGGACACAGAATATAGTCATCACAAGGATTCTTATGTTGTCCTTTTTCAGGCAAACCCATATTTCTTCTGCCCCATCCTTTCCTTAAGCCTGACAACTATAATTTTAATTATAATTCTATAATTTTAATTATAATTCTATAATTTTTTTTTCAGAAATGCAATACAAATGAAATAATGCATTTTATAATAATTTGGAATTGGCTTTTTTTCACTTTGCATAATTCTTTGGAGATTCATTCAGATTGATGTGTGTATCATAAGTTCATTTTTAACTTGGTTGATGGTATTATATGCTATGACTATACCTCAGTTTATTTAAACATTCACCAGTTGAAGGACATTTGGGTTTCTTCCAGTTTAGGCTATTATGAATAAAGATGCTATAAACATTTGTGTACAGGTTTTCATGTAAACTTAAGTTTTTATTTATTTGGGATAAAGGCAAAGATGTGCAGTTATGGAATCATATGTTAATTGCATGCTTAATATTTTAAAGAAACTGTCAAACTGTTTTACAGAATACATGCATGAGTACATCACCACCACAAATGTACATGATACAGTATTTCTGAATCCTTGTCACTATTTGGTGTTATTATTTTTTATTTTAGTGTTTTTAATAGATGTATAGTTGTATCTTATTTTTATTTAATTTACATTTACCTAATATTTGTGAAATTAAAAATTGGCTGGTTTCCGTTCGGACCCAGTTTGACTCCTGCGGGTTTCCCTACCCGGTCTGGAAAAAGCAATGCTCCAAGTTGGAAAACTTAGAACGCAAAAGATGGATCTCAGAGGGACTCAACCCCCATACTCCAGCAGCAGTGAGAAAGCCGCCTCGCTCGCAGGGCTCAGCAGGACACAGCCAGGGCTAATATTAAGCCAGTATGCTCAGGTGGAAAAATGAAGAAGATGGCTCCTGTCAATATGCTGATGCTGAAAAGAGCACTGACATTTCTTTTCCGAATGACGTTTGACTAACCTCCGAGAAGAAGGCAAGATGGTGACTGGAGAGGAGGTCCCTAAAGCCTCTCCCAGAAAACATAATTGAACAGCCATCCAGGAACCAAGAAAGAGGAACCTGAGTGACAAAACGGCTCTTGAGAAATCCACAAGTTGCAAGTAAACACCTGAAGGTTGGAGAGAAGGGGGCAAGTCGGGAAGAGGGAAGGGAGCAGAATACAACAGGATCTGAGCGGCACAGTTTGGGGGGGGAGAGGCCATGGGGGAGCTGTGCTTTGGAGCTGCATACTGGAGACAGAGTTTGCGAGCCAGCCTCTGAAACTTTTGAGTGGTAGAAGGGCTGAGTGAGGACTCTGAACTGCAAAGATGACACCCCAGCTCTAAGACCCCTGGACACCTAGGGCTGCAGTTCCTGTTCCCAGCCCACTACAAAGGCGACCCTGCGGTCTCAGGCTAGTCCCACAGCTTTGCACTTATGGACCATGCCATTCCTTGTGCACCCCAGGTTTCTGAAAGCACTGTGAGCCCGAAGACAGCCAGATGCTGAATCAGGACTAGGAAGAAAGACTGATTTGATAGCATTCACCCGAGCCAGCAGAAACAAGCCTTGGAACAGCTTCCCCAGGAAAGGTCAGAGAGCAGAGCTGCCCTTGGAGCACCTTTGTTGGCCTCTCCCCAGGATATATGCGCATAGCCTCCAAGCACAGTAGGAGATCAGAAACAAGAAACAAACAACCCCCTCTCCCCCAAAACTTGACCCCCAGTGCCACCTAGTGTCTGCCCTACAGCAAGATACCACAAAAGCAATAATCAGGGAACTGAACATAAAGCCCTCATGTCAAAAAGAAAGAACCCAGCAGACAGGATGAATTCCTTAAAAACTAAAACTCCTCAGAAAGAACATGAAATTTACCCAGAAGACAGCTTGTTACAACTAGAAGGTTTGGATTTAAGTGACAGAGAATTTAAAGCAGCCATTCTAAAGGCTGTGAGAGAAATGAAAGCCTATTGGCAGAACACCATAGCTGAGGTAAATAATATAAAAAAGAATATAAATGACATACAAAAGGAACTCTGTGAACAAAAAGAACAATTTAACAAAGAAATTCAAAACATAAGAAAGATTGAGACGGAAATATGAGAAACAAATAATACGATAAAAGAAGTGAGAAATGAAATAACTGTCATAGGAAACAGGACCAACCAGATGGAGGAAAGAATTAATGATATTGAAGATCAGAACACAGAAAACAGCTCAGAAAGAGGAAGAGAGGGAATATAGAACCAAAAGGTTTGAAAGTACTCTGCAAGAACTATCCGACTCCATGAGACAAAACAACATCAGGATAATAGGAATAGTAGATGGGGAAACAGCAATCTACAGAGAGCATACTCAAACAAATCGTATATGAGAACTTTCCAAACCTATGGAAAGATCTGGAACCCCAAGTTCAAGAAGAAAACAGGTCCCCCAGATACCTGGACCCCAACAGATCTTCTCCAAGACATATGGTACTAAAGATGTCCAAAACTAAAGACAAAGAGACAATTCTCAAGGCAGCCAGGGGAAAAAGAACTATCACCTTTAGAGGAAAACCCATCAGGCTGGCATCAGATTTCTTAGCAGAAACTACAAGCCAGGAGAGAGTGGAATCCAATATTCAAAATTCAAAACAGAGAAACTTCCAGCCAAGAATAAATTATCCAGCAAAATTATCTTTCAGATATGAAGGTGGAATAAAGACCTTCTCAGACACAGAGAAGCTGAGGGAATTGGCCAGTACAAGGCCAGCACTCCAAGAAATACAGAAGGAGGCTCTTCGACCAGAAACAAAACATCAGAAAAAATGGAACAAAGTTGGGGCAACAAGAGAGAAACAAAAATAAAACAAAAACAAACAAAGAAATAAGTAATGGCTACAGGAAATCCTCACATATCGATCATCACTCTAAATGTTAATGGACTGAACTCACCAATAAAAGGACACAGAGTAGCGGACTGGATTAAAAAACAGAACACATCCATATGCTGTCTCCAAGAAACACATCTCAGCTGTAAGGACAAACACAGACTCAGAATGAAAGGTTGGGATACAATACTCCAAACAAATGGTACCCAGAGAAAAGCAGGAGTGGCCATACTGATATCTAATGAAATAAACTTCAGGTTAAAAAAGATACTAAAAGACAAGGATGAATATTACATAATGATAAAAGGCACAATGCAACAACAGGAAGAGTTGACACTAAACAACATATATGCTCCCAAACAGGATGCACCAAAATACAAAAAGAAACTACTAAGAGACTTGAAAGGAGAAACTGATGAATACACAATCATAGTGGGAGACTTAAACACCCAGCTAATAGCCATGGACAGATCATCCAAACAGAAAATAAATAAGGAAATAACAGCTCTAAGTGACACATTACAGCAGTTGAACATAATTGACATTTACAGGACACTTTATCCAGCAAAATGAGACAACCTTCTTTTCTAGTGTGCATGGAACATTCTCAAGAACAGACCACATGCTGGGACACAAAAGTAGCCTCAGCAAATTCAAGAAGATTGAAATCATACCAAGTGTATTCTCAGACCAAATAACTTTGAAATTGGACATCAACTGCAAAAGGAAAGCAGAAAAAAACCACATATACATGGAGATTAAACAACAGCTTATTTAAAAAGGACTGGATAAAAGAACAAATAAAAGATGAGATTAGAAAATATATAGAAACTAATGACAATGAAAATACAACGTATCAGAATTATTGGGACACACCAAAAGCGGTAATAAGAGGGAAATTTATATCATTACAGGTCTATCTTAAGAAACAAGAAAAATCACAAGCAAACGTCTTAGCATCCCATCAGAAAGAACTAGAAAAAGAAGAGCAGACAAAACCCAAAGTCAGCAGAAGGAAAGAAATAGTAAAAATTAAAGCAGAGCTAAACCAATTAGAGAACAGAAGGACAATAGAAGAACTTAATATAACGAAGAGCTGGTTCTTTGAGGAAGTCAACAAAATTGACAAAGCCCTCATGAGACTAATCAAAGGACGAAAGGCAAGGACACAAATATCCAAAATTAGAAATGAAAGGGGAGAAATTACCACTGATATGACAGAAATACAAAGGATTATAAGAAAATATTATGAAGGACTTCATGCCATGAAATTTAAAAACCTAGAAGAAATGGACAAGTTTCTAGAAATTTATAGCCTACCTAGATTGAACCAAGAAGAACTGGATAATCTAAACAGACCAATGAATAGCAACGAGATTGAAATGACTATCCATAATCTCCCTAAAGGCAAAAGCTCGGGACCAGATCGTTTCACCAACGCGTTCTACCAAGCATTCAAAGAGGAATTAACGCCTATTCTTCTCAGACTCTTCCAAAAAATTGAAGAGGCCAACATTACTGTAATACCAAAGCCTGGCAAAGACAACACAAAAAAAGAAAACTATAGAACTATATCTCTGATGAACACAGATGCAAAAATCCTGAACAAAATATTAGCAAATAGAATACAACAATCCATCAAAAAGATCATACATCATGATCAAGTGGGATTCATCCCGGGAGCCCAAGGATGGTTCAACATACGAAAATCAATCAATGTGATACATCACATAAACAAAATCAAAGATAAAGACCATATGGTCATTTCAATTGATGCAGAAAAAGCTTTCGACAAGCTACAACATCCATTTATGATCAAAACACTAAATAAAATAAGTATAGAAGGAAAGTATCTCAACATAATAAAGGCCATATATGACACACCCTCGGCTAACATCATACTAAATTGTTCCCTGAAATCAGGAACAAGACAGGCATGCCCCCTGTCACCACTGTTATTTACTATAATACTGGAAGTTCTAGCCACAGCAATCAGGCAAGAGAAAGGAATCAAAGGTATCCAAATTGGGAAAGAAGAGGTCAAATTGTCACTATTTGCGGATGACATGATCCTTTATATAAAAAATTCCAAAGACTCCACCAGGAAACTATTAGAAACAATTAACGAATATAGTAAAGTTGCAGGATACAAAATCAATGTTCAAAAATCAACAGCATTCCTTTATACAAACAATGAATCCTGAGAAAAAGAAATGAGGGAGTCAATTCCTTTTGCTATCACAACAAAAAGAATGAAATACCTGGGAATTAAATTAACAAAGAATGTTAACAAAGAATGTGACAGACTTATACTCAGAAAACTATAAGACACTTCGAAAGAAATTGGAACAGAATTTAAGAGATGGAAAAATATCCCCTGTTCATGGATAGGAAGACTTAACATTGTTTAAATGGCAATTCTGCCCAAAGCAATCTACAGTTTTAATGCAATACCCATCAAAATCCCACAAACTTACTTTTGTGAAAGAGATAAAAGAATTATTGGATTTATATGGAACCATAAAAGACCTTGAATTGCCAAAGCAATACTACATAAAAAGAATAAGGCTGGTGGCATTACACTTCCTAACTTCTATTTATATTACGAAGCATCAGTACTCAAAACAGCTTGGTACTGGCAGAAGAACAGAAATATAGGCCAATGGAATAGAACTGAAAACCCAGAAATAAACCCACAAATTTATGGACAAATAATTTTCGATAAAGGAGCAAAAAACTTACAATGGGGAAAAGACAGCCTCTTTAGTAGGTGGTGCTGGGAAAACTGGAAAAACATATGCAAAAGAATGAACCTGAGCTGTGAACTCTCTCCATATACAAAAATCAACTCAAAATGGATTAAAGACCTTCATCTAAGACCTGCAACAATAAACTGTATAGAAGAAGACATTGGTAGTAAACTTATAGACCTAGGACTCAAGGAAGACTTCATGAACCTGTCCTCAAAGGCAAGGGAAGTAAAACCACAAATAAATGAATGGGATTATATCAAACTAAAAAGCTTCTGCACAGCAAAAGAAACCATCAACAAGACCAAGAGATAGCAAACTGAATGGGAGAAAATATTTGCAAATAATGCATCAGATAAGGGTCTAATATCTAAAATATATAAAGAACTAATAAGACTTAACAAAAAAAAAAAACAAACAACCCAATTGAAAAGTGGGCAGAAGAACTAAACAGACACTTCTCCCACGAAGAAATGCAAATGGCCAGCAGACATATGAAAAAATGCTCATCCTCATTAGCTATCAGGGAAATGCAAATCAAAACCACAATGAGATATCACCTCACACCTGTGAGAATGGCTATTATCAACAAGACAAGGTATAACAAGTGCTGGAGAGGATGTGGAGAAAAAGGAACTCTGGTACACTGCTGGTGGGAGTGCAAAGTGGTACACTGTGGAAAGCAGTGTGGTGGTTCCTCAGAAAATTGGGAATGGACCTACCATTTGACCCAGCAATTCCCCTTCTGGGAATCTACCCAATAGACTTGAAAACCTTTGTCCGCAAGAGTTATGGACCCCAATGTTCATTGCAGCGCTGTTCACAGTGGCCAAAACATGGAAACAACCAAAGTGCCCTGCAACAGATGACTGAATAAAGAAGCTGTGGTACATATACACAATGGAATATTATTCATATATAAGAAAAGATGCAATATTGCCATTTGCAACAAAATGGATGGATCTGGAGAGCATCATGGTTAGTGAAATAATCCAGAAAAAAAAAAGAACTGTCTGACTTCACTTATATGGGGAATATAAAACTGAAAGCAAAGAGAAAAGAAATGAACAAACAAATAGCCCATGGACACAATGAATAGTTTAATGTTTATTTGGGGACAAGTAGGATAGGGATGGGAGAAAGGGGAAGAGGTGGGAGAGGAGGGGAGAAAGCTAAATATAAGGTGATGGAAAGAGAAGTCACATTAAGTGGTGAACTTATTATACATCAAGTTGACAATGCACTGTGGAATTGTATGCCTGAAACCTATGTAATCCTTGCTAAGAGATGTCACTCCAAGAAGTCTAACAATAAAAATGAATTAAAAAATTGTTTAATGTATTTATTTCCTCCTGTGTATTGCTTCAATAAAATGTCTGTTCATGTCTACACTTCCACAAATAGCCCATTTTCTATTTGGATTGTTGTGTTTAAACTGGTGTTTTGAGAGTTTCTTACGTATTCTAGAGATTAGATGTATATGGCTTGTAAATATGGATATTGATCCTGTTAACAGAGTCTTTCACAAAGCCAGCAGTTCTAATTTTGATAAAGTATAATTAGCTTATTTTTTCTTTTATGAATTTTTTGGTGTGAATCTTAAGAACTTTTTTGTCTAGCTATGGTTCCCAAAGATTTTTTTCTCAAGTTGTTCTTTCAGAGTTATATGGTTTTGCATTTTACATGTAAGTCCATAATCCATTTTGAGTTAATTCTTGTATAAGATGTGAGACTTGGGTCAAGGTTCATTTTGTTTAATCCATGGATATTCAAATGTTTCAGCATTATTTATTGAAAAGGCTTTCTTTCCTCTATTGAACTACTTTTACACACTTTTCAATAATTAGTGAACCTATGTCTATGGGTCTAGTTTTAGATTCTCTAAGTCATTGATTTGGGTGTCTACACTTCTATAAATAACACAAATTCTTGTTTAATTAGCTTATGTGATGTGATGGAAGTGTTAGTTAACACTATTGTGGTAATTACATTGCAATATATAAATGTACCAAATCAACATGTTGTACACCTTAAACTTACAAAGTGCAGTATGTCAATTATATCTCAACTAAAATAAGTTGATGGTGGCCAAGACATGGAAACAGCAAAAGTACTTTTTGATAGATTACTAGATATGGAAGCTGTGGTTCATTTATACAATGGAATATTACTGAGCTATAAGGAAATCTGAAATGCTGCCATTTGCAACAAAATGGATACACTAAAGAACATCATGCTAAGTGAAATAAGCCAAACAGAAAAAAACAAGAACCATATGACTTTATTCATATGCAGAATATAAAACTGAAAGCAACAAAGAAAAAAACTCATGAACACAGTCAGTAGTTTAGTGGTTACCTGAAGACAAGGAGTGAGGGGGTGGGAGAGGAGAGAGGATGTGGGAGAGGAGGCAGGAGAAGTCAATTATATGGTGATGGAAAGAGAACTGACACTGGGTGGTGAACACATAATGCAACACATAGATGATGCACTGTAGAATTGTACACTTTGAACATATGTAATAATTCTTGTTAATCAATGTCATCTCATTAAGTCTGACAATAAAATAAAACTGAAGAGGAGAAGAAAAAAAGTCTTTTTATTTTTAACATTTAGAAACTTTTATTTTACATATGTGGTGAGACTGGGAGTTAAGTGATTTTCTCATAGTTACAGTTGACATGTAATATTATTTTATATTAATTTCAGGAGTACAGCATAGTAGTTAGACATTCATACAATTAATGTAGTGATCACCCCAATTAGTCTATTTATCCACGTTTTTGTTTACTATGTTCTTCCTTCCTTCCTACTGTTCCAAATTTCTTTTATCATTTCCTTTCAGTTTAAAGGACTTTCTAAAGCCATTCTTTGTAATGATATGTCTGCTGGTAACATATTCTCTTTATTTCCCTTCATCTGAGAATGTCTTGATTTTTTCCTCATTCTTGTTCACTGGATTTTGGACTTAGAGTTGACTACTTTTCTTCAGCATTTGAAAATTTGTGTGCCTCTTTCTTCTAGCCTCGATGGTTTCTGATGAGAAATCTGCTGTCATTCAAATTGTTTTCCCCTAGAGGTAAAGTGTTTATTCCTTGCTGCTTCAAGGTTTTTAATTTATCTTAAGGTTTTAGAAATTTGTCTCTAATACGTCTTGTGAATTTCATTGGCCTTATTCTGTCTAGGTCTATTTAGGTTTCTTAAATCTATAGATTAATCTTTTGTCAAATTTGAATATTTTCAACCATTACTTTTTGAGTACTTTTTATGCCCCACTCTCTTCCCTCTCTTCCCTTTGGACTCTGATAACCTGAATGTTAAGATCCTTCATTATAGTCTCACCAATTCCCTCTGTTTACTTTGTTCCCCTCATTCTGATGTTGAACCCATCAACTGAATTTTTTATTTTCTTATTTTGTTTTTGAGTTCTAAAATTTTCATTTGTGTCTTCTTTATATATTCCATTTCTTTGCTGAGGTTTTCTATTTTTTTATTTGTTTTAAGTGTGTTTGTAATTTCTCTTTATGATGCCTACTTTAAAATCTTTATACATAATTCTGACATTTTTATTATCTCAGTATTGGCATCTCTTGGTTGTTTTTTATCATTCAGTTGAGATATTCCTGGTTATTGATACCATGAATAACTTTTTATGGAAACCATAATATATTGAATATTCTCTTATGAGACTTGGATCTTACTTAAACTCTCTACTTTAGCTCTTCTGTCTTCTTCTTTACATGCTTTTTCCTATATGAACTGGAGGGCCATGGCCTTGTTATTGCCAGGTGCATGTTGAGGTCTAAGTTTGTTATTTACTCTTCACTGCATCAAAATGTGGAGCTTCTCATTACTGCTGAGAAGGGCTGGCAATTCCAGCTCCTTATTACTCCATTAATACCTTCCTGGAAAGAGTAAGTGTGCTTACTTACTGTTTACTGTGTTGCCCTCTACTGACACTACAATGGGTGGTCTCATTTCTGCTGGATGGTGGTAAAAGTTCTGACTCTCCATTAGGCATCTTCTAACACAATTGTAGCATGAAAGGAGGGGGGAACCTCATTACTGTTGAATGGAGACGGAAATCCAAGCTTTTCACTGACACTTGGTAACTATGGAGCAGTGGAGCTCATTAGCTCCCAGTGGGGATGAAATTCCTGGCTCCTTACTCAGCCTGGTGAAGGTGGAAGTCTATATTTCCTACTCAAGCTTTGCTAGAGTAGGTAGAAATAAAACAACAATTTTTTAAATATTGGGTTTGGCTGAAGTAGAGTGGTTATTGTATAACACTTTGTCTCCCTAGATTACTCCTCTCCTTTTTGTTTGGCAAGAGAAAGCACACTTTGGCTGAAGTTTTTTATTTATACCTGCAGTGGGCATATCCAGATTTCTGGCTTCTCTGACATCAGGTCTGGGATATATGAAGCCAAAAGCAAACCCAGGAAACTCACTACTATTCAATTCCTTGGGCTACAAAGTCCCTAGCTAGTCCGCTTCTTTCCTCTACCTTTTGGAATCTTACTATTTTCTTTTTTGTCTATAGTCTTACTTTTTAAATATATAGTGTCCACTTTTTAGTTGTGCTCCTGGACAGAAGCCATAAAAGGGGTGAATCAACTCTTATAACATAAACAATAACAATAGAATATGTATAAGTAAAATGTATGTCAGCAAGAGCACAGCAGAAAGAGAGGTAAATGAAAGTTTACTCATAAAGATGTTACATTACTAATTAACAGTTATGTTACTTCAAGGTGATGGCTATGTGTTAAGGAAGCATATGGCAATTCCTACAGAAAACACATAAACAATCAAAGAAATAATTTATAAGCATAATTAAAATATCAAAAGAGAAGAAAAAATAATTCAAAAGAAAGCAGGGAAGAATGATAGACAAAATCCAACCACATCAAAATTAATTGTAAAGTTAGTCTATTTTAACAAAGGTTGATTTTCATACCAACAAATTTTACAACAATAGCACTTACTTTAATGTAATTCAGAAATCAATATATAGTGATATTTACAAGGTAGGACAATTAATTTCGCAAACTCATCCTAGAAAAAGTGCTACATAACCTCATTGCTGAGTATCACTATGGTAACATTCAAAGAACTCCCCCTGGGAGGTTATGCACAAACACCAGTGCCTAGTCCACTCTTTAAAGTGATTTTGGAATTCTTTTTCTGGAATGGCCATCAGAGCTCTCATCATCCCCAAGATCTGAAAATAAAGTGTGTGAACTTGCCACCATGTCCTTACGTTGGCAGCACTGTACAAACAACTCAGTGAGGTGTCGTAACCTTGGTTTGTTTGTACAGTCTATCTACACAATTTACTCTGTGCATTGTTAAATGTAGTACTATTGCATTATGATGCCTATCATGCTAAAAATACTTATAGATTAAAATTGGAAACTAAATCTTACCAATATTTACACAAAACATTTAAACTAAATATTTAATAAGAGTAGACTAAACATCCCTATTAAGATAAAGATATTGTCACTCTGAATTAAAAGTATGACCCCAAAAATGTACTGTCAACAAGAAATACTTTTTAAATCTAAAGAAACAAATAGGCTGTAATATAAGAATGAAAAGTGGTATATAAAACAAAAACTAATCACAAGAAAATTAGAGCAGCTGTTAATGACTATATCAAGAATTTTCAGAAATTAAATCTGACCAAAAAAAGTAAATTTCTAATACTAAAGAGATTGGTTTATCACATTAACATAACAACCCTAAATTTAAATGCCTCTAATAACAGAGAATCAAAATACATAAAAGCAAAATAGAATTTAATGAATGCAGATGCAAGAATCCTAAACAAAATGCTAGCAAATCAAATAATACATTAAAAATATTATAGATCATGGAGAAATCCAAGATGGTGGAGTAGGTAAACACTTTGCCTGCTTCGTTCCATGAACACATTAAAATTACAACAAAATTGTTGAACAACCAACATGGAGAACCATCTGACGTCTAGCTGAATGGAAGCTTTATAACTAAGGATTCAAAAGAGGAGGACACAGCAAGATTGGGAGAAGGGGCACAGATTAGAGAGAAGCCAAGCCTCTAGTGGTGGTAGAGAATCAGGAGAAATATCTCAGCCATGGAAGTTCCCACAGAGGAGCGAGGCAACAAGGCTCCCTAGCCTGGAGCACTGGCACTGGGAAGAGGAATCCCACAACATCTGACTGAAAA
>PVJL010015351.1:0-24631 GCA_004026885.1 Lyroderma lyra | reverse complement strand
TATTTCCGTCTCAATCTTTCTTATGTTTTGAATTTCTTTGTTAAATTGTTCTTTTTGTTCACAGAGTTCATTTTTTATGTCATTTATATCCTTTTTTATGTTATTTATCTCAGCTATGGTGTTCTGCCAATAGGTTTTCATTTCTCTCACAGCCTTTAGAATGGCTGCTTTAAATTCTCCATCACTTAAATTCGACCCTTCCAGATGTAACAGTCTGTCTTCTGGGTTAATTTCATGTTCTTTCTGAGGAATTTTAGTTTTTAAGGAATTCATCCTGTCTGCTGGGATCTTCCTTTTTGACATGAGGGCTTTATGTTCACTGCCCAGATTATTGCTTTTGTGGTGTCTTGCTCTAGGGCAGACACTAGGTGGTGCTGGGTGTCAAGTTTTGGGGGAGAGGGGGCTGTTTGTTTCTTGTTTCTGATCTCCTACTGCGTTTGGAGGCTATGCACATATATCCTGGGGAGAGGCCAACAAAAGTCTTTGGCCCTTTGCTGGGGACAATCAGTCTTCCCAGCCCTGATTCAGCACCTGGCTGTCTAAAGGCTCACACTGCTTTCGGAACTCTGGGGTGCACGAGGAAGTGCCCGCTCCATAAGTCCAAAGCTGTGGGCCTGGCCTGAGACAGCCGGGTCACCTTTGCAGCAGGCTGGGAACAGGAACTGCAGCCCTGTGTATGTCTCCAGGGGGCTTAGAGATGGGGTGTTATCTTTGCAGTTCAGAGTCCTCGCTCAGCCCTTCTACCACTCAAAAGTTCCAGAGGCTGGCTCCCAAACTCCTTCCGTCCCCACCTCCCCAGTCTCTCTCCCCTCCCCCAAACTGCACAGCTCCGAATAGTCATCAGGGATCGCGTCCCGCGTGGTCCATCTCTGCTCCCTTCCCTCTCCCCGACTCGCCCCTTTCTCGCCAGCCTTCAGATTTACTTGCGATTTGTGGATTTCTCAGCAGCCGGTTTGTCACTCAGGGTCCGCTTTCTTGGCTCCTGGACGGCCGTTCAATTGTGTTTTCTGGGAGAGGCTTTAGGAACCTCCTCTCCAGTCGCCATCTTGTCTTCTCTCCTCTGTTTTATAGTTTTCACTGTATTCTTTGTTAGGTTTATTCTTAAGTATTTTAATTCCTTTTGTTGAGATCACAAAAGGTATTATTTATCTTATTTCTTTTTCTGAAGTTTTGTTGTTGGTATATAGAAATGCAATTGATTTTTGTACATTGAGTTTTTATCTTGTGACTTTCCTATATTCAGTTGTTTTTCTAATTGTTTTCTAAGGGTCTTTAGGATTTCCTCTATTAAGAATCATGTCACCTGCAAATAGTGACAGTTTAAATTTTTGAATCCCAATTCAGAATCATTTTATTCCTTTCTCTTGCCTGATTCCTCTGGCTAGCACTTCCAGTTCTATATTGAATAACAGTGGTGACAGGGGACATCCCTGTCTTGTTCCTGATTTTAGGAGAATTGGCTTCAGTTTTACCCCACTCAGTATGATATTAGCTGAGGACTTGTCATATATGGCCTTTAACATGTTGAGGTACTTTCCTTCTATATCCATTTTATTAAGTGTTTTGAAAAAAAATCGATGTTTTATTTTGTCAAATGATTTTTCTGCATCAATTGATAAAATCATATAATCTTTATCTTTTATTTTGTGTATTTGGTATATCACATTGATTGATTTACATATGTTGAACCATCCTTGTGTCCCTGGGATGAATCCCATTTGATCATGGTGTATAATCTTTTTAATGCATTGTTGTATTCTGTTTGTTAATATTTCATTTAAGATTTTTGCATCTGTGTTCATCAGAGAAATTGATCTATAGTTTTCTTTCTTTGTGTTATCTTTACCAGGCTTTTGTATTAGGTTATATTGGCCTCATCTAAGGAGTTGGGAAGTATTGCCTCTTTCTTGATTTTTTGGAAGAGTTTGAGGAGAACAGGCATTAGTTCCTCTTTGAATGTTCAGTAAAACTTATTGGTAAGACCATCTGGTCCTGGGCTTTTGCCTTTTGGGAAGTTTTGGATAATTGTTTCCATTTCATTATTGTTGATTGGTCTATTTAAATTATCCAGTTCTTCTTCGTTCAGTCTAGGTAGGCTCTATGTTTCTAGAGACTTGTTTATTTATTCTAGGTTGTTAAATGCAAACTGGTACAACTACTGTGGAGGATAGTATGGAGGTTCCTCAAAAAACTAAGAGTAGTGTTGTCATATGACCCAGCAGTTCCCCTTCTGGGTATCTACCCAAAAAACTTGAAAACCTCAATTTACAAAGATATATGTGTCCTAATGTTCATCGCAATACTATTCACAGTGGCCAAGTCATGCAAACAGCCAAAGTGTTCTCTGGTAAATGACAAGATAAAGAAGTTGTGGTACATTTACACAATGGAATACCACTCAGCTATAAAATAAAATAAAATAAAATAGGGCCATTTATAACAGCATGGATGGATTAGAGATCATCATGTTAAGCGAAATAAGCCAGACAGAGAAAACCAAGAACTACATGATTCTACTCATATGCAGAAATAAAATTGAAAGCAACAAAGAAATAAAACTCATATCATGGTCAATATTAGTTACTTGAGGGTAAAGGGGGAGGTGGTGAGGGAGAAAGGATGAGGACTCAAATATATGGTGATGGAAAGATAACTGACTCTGGGTGATGAACACATAATACAACACATAGATGAGGTATTGTAGAATTGTACACCTGTAACCTGTGTAATTTTGACTAACCAATGTCACTCCAATAAATTTAACAGTTGAAAAAAAAAGATGAAAAAGAAGGCGATAATATTTGCTTTCACTACTTTTATTCAACATATGAGGGCTGTCCAGAAAGTATCCAGCCGCAATCTGTTGGTTTGCAGCTGGATATTTTCTGGACAGGCCTTGTAGTACTGAAAGTCCGAGTGACACAATTAGACAAGGAAAAAGATTTATCCAAATTGGAAAAAAAGAAGTAAAACTATTACAACTGGTAAGTGAATTTTTAAAAAGTACCAGGATACAAAATTAATATTCAGAAATCAGTTGCATTTTTTATACACCAATAACTATCAGAAAGTTAAACTTAATAAACAATCTCATTTACACTTATATAAAAACTGATATGCTTAGGAATAAATTTAACCAAGGAAGTTAAATACTTGTACTCAGAAAATTATAATAAGATGTCATCAAGATGGTGGCATGAGAGGAGATTCTTGAAACCTCTCCTGGAAAATACAACAAATTGAACAAGTATAATCCAAAAAGAAAATCCCTAAGCAACACATAACCTGAGCTGAGAGACCCATCCATTGCAAGGAAACCCTTAAATGTTGAAGAAAGGGTGGCTCATTGGGGAAAAGATAAGGGGAAAGTGTGGAGACAAGGCCATGGGATGTGATCCAGAGCCCAACAAGTGAAAAAATGAAGTGGAGGCCAAAGAACACTAACCTGATTGAAGCATGGTCCTGGGAGAATTGGAAATTGAGGCTCCAAAAACTGCAGGGTTGCAGGCTTGAGCATGGCAAGATTTTGGGCAAGGTGAGGGCCCAGGAGGAGAGAAAGTCAGAGATGATAGCATGTGTTCCTTCCCTGGCCCTGTGCATTTGTGATAGAGGGGCAGGCTTGTGTTTTTGCTGAACTAAGAGCTCAGGGCTGCAACTTAGGGGCACTCAGAGATCATGGCCTATGCTGCCATCACTGCCAGGTAGAAATCATAAACACAGAGGCTGGTTGCCTTTCCCAATCCTTTCAAAGTTTGCCCTCTCCACATCTTTATCCAGCGCTGACAGGGAAAGACCTGTAGAAGCTAGTCAGCTTCTGTCTGGAGATCCCTATTACCTGGCACCACAAACAAACCTGTACCTCTCCCAACAAACCTTGTCCCTATCATTCCCACTGAAACTGGCACTGATGCTGGTGGGGGGGTAGTCCAGGAAATCTGTAACATACAGGAGCAGCAGCTTCTGCCTACACTGGGATTTCAGAGATGCTGAGCCCCATCATTTACCACATCCTTCCAAAAAAGAGACACGTTGAGACTAAGGTGACTGGGTCAAAGAAGAGAAGCCCACCTCCCAGGAAATCTCTGAACATGAGAAGACAAAAAAAAAAAATCCAAGAGAAAATACACCATTGCAATGCATAATACCCAGTGACATCTACTGGGAAGTGACAGAAACACCCCTTCATATCTACTGGGGGATAGTTCTTAGATGCCCAGGAAGAGAAACACACCAACAGCAATACCCAAGGGAGCAAACGTCCTCAGATAAAATATGAAAACTCTTCAGAAAAGGAACTTAAAGACATGGAAATATGTGATCTAAATGACACAGAATTTAATACTGCAGTTCTGAAAACACTCAAAGAAATCAAGGAAAACACACGCAGGTTAATGAACTCAGAAAGAAAATACAATACAAAAGGAATAAACAACAAGATTGAAACTTTAAAGAAGATCCAAATAGAAATTCTGGGGACAAACAGTGCAATAAAAGAAATGAAAAATGAAATAGGTAACATAGGAAGCAGAACTAGCCAGATGAAGGAAAGAATTAATGATATTAAAGATAGAAATATAAAAATAGCACAGATGGAAGAAGAGACACGAGAATTAAAATAAATGAAAAAACTCTACAGCAACTATCTGACTCCATCATAAAAAAATTACATTAGAAAAATGGGTTTACCAGAAATAGAAGAGAGTGAGAAGGGCACAGAGTGTATTCAAAGAAATAGTTGGAAAAATTTCTTAGGCCTGTGAAAAGAACTACACCTCCTGCTTCAATAAGCAAAGAGGATGACAAATTACCTCAATAGCAATAGGCCTACTCCAGGAACATTATATTACAGCTGTCAAAAAGTAATGACAAGAAAGAATTCTCAAGGCATTCAGGGAAAAAAAGACTATACCTATAGAAAATGCCTATCAGGTGGTCACCAGACTTCTCAGCAGAAACACTACAATCCAGGAGCGAGAAGAATCAAACATTCAAACTACTGAAAGAGAAAAAGACACCAGTTAAGGATAATTTGTCAAGCAAACTTATCCTTAAGATACTAAGGAGGAAAAAAACCATGTCCAGGTATACAGAAGAGGAGGGAAATCTCTACCAAAAGACCTGGATTGCAGGAGATACTGAAGGAGGCTATTTGACCTGGAACCAAATGCCAAAATAAATAGGGATAGCTGCTGATAACATAAGCATGAAAGGAGAGGAAGTAAAGGTCTGAATTTTCAAAGGGAAACAATGATAAAAAGCATGTGTAAGAACAAGTACTATTGTTAATATGAAACTATATTTTACATAAACTTATCAGGAACCACTCAAACAAAAAATTCAGAACTGAGACTTCAGAACTGAGACTTGTAACATAAAAAAAAGGAAACAGAAAAGAAAATTACAAGACACAATCAAACTAAAATAACTGAAAGAAAGAATAAAACAAACAAATAAGTAAACAAAAATATTTGAGAGGAGTTCCCTGATGGTGTAGTGGCTTAAGGCTTTGGCGCTGGTGCTGTCAGCACTGTGGCCTGCGTTCGATTCCCAGTCAGGGAGCTACTCACATACCAAAAAGCAAAAAATAAATAAATAAATAAATAAATAAATAAATAAAAATATTTGAGACACTATACTACCACAAAACAAAAGATAAAATGGCTATAGAAAATTCTCATATATCAATTATTACCCTAAAAGCAAATGGAGTAAACTTACCAGTAAAAAGACACAGAGTATAATAACACAATCATAGTAGGGTACTTTAACACCCCACTAACACCAGTGGACAGATCTTCCAGCCAGAAAATCAACACGGATACAATGACATGACACCTTAAATGACACCTATGGCAGATGAATTTAATTGATAGTTTTAGAGAATTACACCCCAAAGAAGCAGAATATACATTCTTTTCTAAACCATATGGAAAATTTTCCAAGATAGACCACACATTAGGCCACAAAACAAGCCTCAGTAAATTTAAGAATACTGAAATCATATCATGTACCTTCTGTGACTACAACAGTATAAAACTAGAAACCAATTACAAGAAAAAAACTGAAAAACTCACAAACACATGAAGGCTAAACAATATGCTACTGAAGAATGAATGGGTCAACAAGGAGATTAAAGAAGAAATTAAAAGGTACCTTGAAACAAATGAGAAAAAAAACACAACTACCCAAAATTTATGGGGCACAGCAAAAGCAGTCCTGAGAAGGAAGTTCATAGCAATGCATGGCTACTTAAAGAAACAAGAAGAATCTCAAATAAACACAACTTTACCCCTAAGAAAATGGAAGAAAGAACAACAAAGTTTCAAATCAACACAAAGAAGGAAATAATAAAAATCAGAGTGGAAATAAATGAAATTGAGACTAAGAAGACAATACAAAAGATCAATGAAAGCAAGAGCTGGTTCTTCAAAAAGATAAACAAAATTGACAAACCTTTAACCAGACTCCTCAAGAAAAAAGAGAGAGGACAGAAATGAATAAAATTATATATGAAAGAGGAGAAGTTACAACATACACCACAGAAATACAAGAAATTACAAAAAAATACTATGAACAATAATATGCCAACAAATTTTACAGTTTGGAAGAAATGGATGGTTAGAAACATACAAACTTCCAAGATTAAATCAAGAAGAAACGGAAAATCTAATTAGGCCTATTACAAGCAATGACATTGAATCAGTAATCAACAAGCTCCCAACAAACAAAAGTCCTGGACCAGATGGCTTCACAAATGAATTTTACTGAACATTTAAAAAAGAATTAACACCTATAGTTCTCAAACTATTTTTAAATCCAGGAAGAGAGCAGCCTGTCAAACTCATTTTATGAGGCCACCATTATCCTGATTCCAAAACCCCATAAAGACACACACAAAAAAGAGAAAATTATAGGCCAATAAACCTAATGAACGTAGATGCAAAAATTCTTAACAAAATATTAGCAAATAGAATTCAGCAATACATTAAAAAAATCATGCACCATGATCACATGGGATTCATTCCTGAGATACAATGTTGATTCAATATACATACACCAATTAACATGACACACCCCATAACCAAAGTGAAAAATAAAAACCATACAAAGGCATTCTTCACAGAAATAGACTCAGAAAAAGCATTTGACAAAAGTCAGCAGCCATTTATGATAAAAATGCAGAGCAAGGAATAGAAGGAGCATATCTCAATTTAATAAAACTTATATAAGATAAACCCACAGCTAACATCATACTCAATGGGGAAAAGCTAAAAGCATTCCTCTTAAGATGATGAGCAAGGCAAGGATGCTCATTTTCACAACTCTTATTCAACATAGTACTGGAAGTCCTAGCCACAGCAATCAGACAAGAAAAACAAATAAAAGGCACCCAAATAGAAAAAGAAGAAGAAAAACTATCATTATTTGCTGATGACATGATACTGTATATGGAAATTAGCAAAGATTCTACCCCAAAGTTATTGGAACTGATAAATAAATTTAGTGAAGTAGCAGGATACAAAATCAATATACAGAAATCTGTTGCATTCTTATACACCAATAACAAACTAGCAGAAGGAGAAATTAAGAAAACAATCCCATTTACAACTGCATTATAAAAATAAAACACCTAGAAATAAATTTAACCAAGAAAGTAAAAGACCTGTTCTCACAAAAATATAAGACTCTGAAGGGAGAAGTCAAAGAAGACAAATAAATGGAAACACATACTATGCTCATGGATAGGAAGAACTAATATAGTTAAAATGTCTGTACTACCTAAAAAAATCTATATATTCAATACAATTTTCATCAAAATAACAAAGGCATCCTTTACAGAAATAGAACATATAATCCTAAAATTTATATGGAACCATAAAAGACCTAGAATAGCCACAGCAACCCTGAGAAAGAAGAGCAAAGCTGGAAGAATCACTCTACCAGATATCAAATTATTCTACAAGGTCACAGTTATCAAAACACCATGGTATTGTCATAAAAAGACAGACATATAGATCAATGGAACAGAATGGAGAGCCCAGAAATAAATCCAGGTCTATATAGCCAACTGATCTATGATAAAGAAAGCAAGAACTTACATTGGGGTAAAGACAGCCTTTTCCACAAATGATTCTGGGAAAACAGGAAAGATACATGCAAAAAATAAAAATGAAGTTGGACCATCTTCTTAATTCATATACAAAAATAAACTCAAAATGGATTAGAGACCTAAATGTAAGACCTGAAACCATAAAATTCCTAAAGGAAAATATAAGAAGTAACCTCTCAGACATTACCATTTGCAATACTTTCCACAATATATCTCATCAGGCAATGGAAACAAAGGAAAAAATAAACAAATGGGACTACATCAAAGTAAGAGATATTTTTGCAGCAAAAATAGTCATCAACAAAACAAACAGATATCCACTAGAATGGGAGAAAATATTCACCAATGAGGCAACTGACAAAGGATAAATATCCAAAATCTATAAGAAACTCATAAAACTCAGCACTCAAAAAAACAAAAAACGAAAAAACAGCAACAACATGCTGATTAAAAAATGGGCAGAAAACCTGAATAGACATTTCTCCAGAGGAAATACAGACATGTGAATAGACATGTGAAAAGATGTTTAACCTCACTAATAATCAGAGAAATGCAAATCAAAGTCACAATGGGATACCACCTCACTCCTGGCAGAATAGCTCTCATCAATAAATCAAACAACAACAAATGTTGTCAAGGATATGAAGACAAAGGAACCCTTTTACACTTCTGGTGGGACTGTAAATTTATCCAACCACTATGGAAAACAGTATGGTGGTACTTCAAAAACTTAAAAATGGAACTATGTTGTGTTCCACCAGTTCTACTCCTGGGTATTTATTCAAAGAAATCCAAAACACTCATTCAGAAAAATATGCACTCTTATGTTAATTGCAGTATTATTCACAATAGCCAAAATATAGAAACAACCCAAATGTCCATCAACATATGATTGGATAAAGAAGCATTGGTACATTTACACAATAGAGTATTACTTGGCCATAAAGAAGTGCAAAATCTTACCTTTTGGAACAACATAGATGGAACTACAAGCTATCATGCTAAGTGAAATTAGTGAGACTGAGAAAGACAAATACCAAATGATCTCACTTATATATGGAATCTAAAGAACAGAATAAATGAACAATCAAAACAGAAAACAAAAGAAAACAAAAAATTTGATTAAAAAATGGGCAGATCATCATGCTAAGTGAAATAAGCCATATAGAAAAAACTAAGAACTACATGATTCCACTCATATGTGGAACATAAAATTGAAAACAACAAAGAAACAAAACGTATGGATACAGTCAATAATTTAGAAGTCTGAGGGTAAGGCCAGAGGGATGTGGGGAGGTTGGACAGGGACACAAATATATGTTAATGTAAAGAGAACTTACTCTCGGTGATGTCCACATAATGCAGCACATGGAAGATATAATGTAGAATTGTGCGCCGGGAACTTAAGGTAAGGTTTACTAATCAATGTCACCAATAATACATTTAATAATAAAATAAATAAATAAATAAATAAATAAATAAAATAAAGGCACAGAGTAGCAGTTTGGGTAAAAAAACAAAACCTAATAAGATGTTGCCTCAGAGAGACACACCTCAGCCACAAGGTAAATACAGTTTTAAAGTGAAGGTGTAGAAAGTAACACTTTAAGCAAATAGCATCCAGATAAAAGCAGGAGTAACCATACCTACATCTGATGAAACAGATTTAGTGATAAAAAGGAAATAAGAAGCAAAGATGAATATTTTATAATGATAAAGGGGACAACACAACAAGAAGACATGACACTTATTAATATACATGTATTCCCCCAATAAGGAAGCATCAAAATTTACAAAGCAACTACTAACAGAACTAAAGGGAGAAATTGACATAAACACAATTGTATTAAGGGACCTAAATACTCTATTGAAAACCATGGACACATCACCCAAACAAAATAAATAAGAAAATATGAGCTTTAAAAGATACATTACAGGAATTGGACATAATTGGCATTTATAGGATACTTCATCCTACAACAGAGGACTATACATTCTTTTCTAGTGCACATGGAACATTTGCAAGGATAGACCATATGCTGGAAAACAAAACTAGCCTCAGCAAATTTTTTTTTTTTTTTTTTTTTTTGTTTTGTTTTGTTTTAATTCATTTTTATTGTTAGACTTATTGGGGTGACATCTGTTAGCAAGGATTACATAGGTTTCAGGCTTACAGTTCTACAGTGCATTGTCAACTTAGCAAATTTAAGAAGATTGAAATCATACCAAGTGTATTTTCTGAGCTCAGAGCTTTGGAATTGGAGATTAATTGCAAAAAGAAAGCAGGAAAAGCTATATACATGGAGATTAAAGAACATGTTATTAAAAATTACTGCATCAAAGGAAAAATTAAAGAAGATATAGAAACTACTTAGAAACAAATGAGAATGAAAATACATCGTATCAAAATTATTGAGATATAGTGAAAGCAGTGATAAGAGGGATATTTATATGATTACAACTCTATGCCAAGAAACAAGAAAAATTTCAAACAAACAACCTAACTACATCTTAAAGAAAAAGAAAGAGAAGAACAAATACAACCAATGTCAATGGATCAAAGGAAATAATAAAAATTAGAGGAGAACTAAATGAAATAAAGAAAAAAAACAACAATAAAATATCAGTGCAACAAAGAGCTGTATTTTTGGAAAAAAAATGAAATTGACAAATCCCTGTCTAGGCTTAACAAGGTTAAAAGAGGAAGGAAATGCATAACCAAAATAAGAAATAAAGGAGGAGAAACTATGACTGATATCACAGAAATGCAAAGGATCATATAAGGATACTGTGAAGGGCCACATGCCCTCAAATTTAGCATCTAGAAGAAATGGACACATTTCTAAAAACATAAAGCCTACCTAGACTGAACCAAGAAGAAATGGGTACTCAAAATAGAGCAATCCACAGTCAGAAAATTGAAACAAACATCAACCCCCTCCCCACAAAAGCAAAAGTCCAGGACCAGATGTCTTCAGAAGAAAATTTTACCAAACATTCAAAGGGAAATTAACATCTGTCCTTCTCAAACTCTTTCAAAAATTGAAGCAGAGGCAATACTTCCCAACTCATTTTATGAGGCTAAAATTACCATGATATCAAACCCTGATAAGGATAACACACACACAAAGAAAACTATAAACCACTATCTCTGACGAACACAGATGCTAAAATCCTAAACAAAATGCTAACAAACAGAATACAATGCCTTAAAAAGATTATACATAATGATCAAGTGGGATTCATTTTGGGAGCACAAGAATGGTTCAATATATGCAAATTGATCAATTTGACACACCAGATAAAATAAAATATATAAACCATATCATTATGTCAAGTGATATAGAAAAAGTATTCAACATAATACAACATTCATTTATGATGAAAACACTTAATAAAATGGATCAGAAGGAAAGTATTTCAACACAATAAAGGCTATATATGATAAATCTTCAGCTAACATTACTATGAGTGGTGAAAAACTGAAACCTTTTTCTAAAAAATCAGGAGGAAGACAGAGATGTCCCCTGCCACCACTGTTATTCAACACAGTACTGGAAGTTCTAGTCAGGCAAGAGAAAGAAATAAAAGACATTCAATTTGGAAATGAAGAAGTTAAACTGACAACTTCTGCAGATGACATGACACTTTATAAAGAAACCCTAAAGACTGCACCATAAAGCTATTAGAAACAATAAACAAATAGAGTAATGTTGCAGGACACAAAATTTATATACAAAAAATCCATTGCATTCTGATATACTAACAATGAAATTCCAGAAAAAAATGAAAAAACAATACCTTTTGCAATTGCAACAAAAACAATAAAATACTTAGGAATAAACTTAACAAAGAATGTCAAGAATTTATACACTAAAAACTTTAAGACATTATTAGAAGAAATTGAAGAAGACACAAAGGAATAGAAAGATATTCCATGTTCATGGATTGGAAGAATCAACATAGTTAAAATGGCTATTTTACCCAAAGCAATATACAGATGTAATGCAATTCCGATTAAAATCCCAAAGGCATGTTTTCAAGAAGTAGATAAAAAAAATCATCAGATTTGTATGGAATCACAAAATACTCTGCATTTCCAAAGCAATCCTACAAAAAAATCAACAATGCTGGAGGCATCAGAGTTCAAGACATCAAGTTCTACTATGAAGTGCCAATAATAAAAGGAACATGATATTGGCAGAAAAACAGACACAGACAAATGAAATGTAATTGAGAACCCAGAAATAAACCCACATATATTAATATACAGAGATGATTTTTTACAGAGGAGTGAAAAATATACACTGGAAAAAGAAAACCTCTTCAGTAAATGGTGCTGGAAAAATTGGAAATCCATGTGCAAAAAAAAAAAATGAATTTGGACGATAAGTTTTCACTACATACAAAAATTACTCAAAATGCATCAAAGACTTTCACATAAGACTTGGAACAATAAACTGCATAAAAGAAAATATCTGTACTAATTTATAGACCTTGGGTTCATGAGGAAATTATGAATTTGACCTCAAAGGCAAAAGAAATAAAAGCAAAAATAAATAAATGGGACTATTCATATATCAAACTAAAAAGCTTCTGCAGAGCAAAAGAAACCATCAATAAAATAAAGAGGCAACCAACAGAATTGGAGAAAATATTCACAAATCATGCTTTAGATAAGGGACTAATATCCAAAATATATAAAGAACTCACAGAACTCAGCAAACAAACAAACAAACAAACACACAAACAAACAAACATATTAAAAACTTGGCAGAGGACCTGAACAGACACTTCTCCCAAGAGCACATAGAATAACCAACAGATACATTAAAAAATGCCCAACTTCTCTAGCTATTAGGAAAATGCAAATCAAAACCACAATGAGACATCATTTCACACCTGTGAGAATGACTATTATTTGTCTTATTTGTCAATAAGACAAATAATAATAAGTGTTGGAGAGTCTGTCTGTGGAGAAAAAGAAACCCTCATACACTAATGATGGCAATGTAAATTGGTACAGCCACTATGGAAATCTGTATGGAGTTTTCTCAAAAAATTAAGAGTAGTAAGAAAGAGACGATGGCAGATTAGGTGGACATTGTGCCTGGAGCCTCCCCGGATCACATCAAGGTTGCAGATAGATTATGGAACAGTCAACCATGGGAATCATCAGAAAAATGGCTGAACAGAGCCCCTACAGGTGAGGGTATAAAGAAGAAGCCACATAGAGACTGGTAGGAAGAACAAACCCATGGATCATGATTGAACTACAGGAGTGACAACTCAGGGATGGAGGTTGTTGTAAAAGAGGGAGGGATTCAAGCCTTACACAGGGCTCCCCTGTCCAGGTGTTCCCATAACATCTGGCAGTCAAAATCAGCAAGAATTCTGTCTGTCTATTTCAGTGAGACAGAAGATGGCTGGAAATTCAGATGTCCCATAAGATGTGTGCAAACAAATTCAACTGCTTGCCACACTCATCTGGTGTCTGGTGGAGGGATGGCAACTTTAGAGGTACCAGAGAAATATGGTGAAATGTTGAGCTGTGGGAATTTATGGTAAGGGCCAGAGGCACCCCTTATTTATGTTCAGAGTTTGTGTCATGTGTAGACCACAGGAGGACACCATTTCATCTATGTTAAATTGTCCCCAAAGGGCCAAAGCTGAGACTGCACTGGTTTAATAATATCTGCGCATGCGCACCACCTTGGTGATGCACTGGGACCCCATTCTGCATAGCTAATATTCTATATCCCATGTTGCTCTAGGAGGCTGAGCATTCAGCCCTGTCCTACTAGCTGTGGAAGATGGTCTCACAGACATTTACAGGAGCAGGAGCACGCTGAGTCAAGGGAAAGGTTCAATGGTGCACAGCTACCATACCCTACTTGGCAGCCTCTTCACAGCAGGCAACAAAAGACCAGGGAGCTCTCAGAGAATTTTTGTAATGTGTGCATAGGCCCCCTGGAATGTTGCTGTGCTCACTTGAAGCTTTTCCCTGCCCACCTCAAGGCACTTCGGACAGCTTAGTGATTGCCCTACCCTACTATCAGGGAGAGACTTTCTTGAAAACTTTTGCAGGAGCAACTGCTTAAGGCTTCCTGGGGGGGGTTGGTGCTTCTCTGCCATTCTCTATGGGTACATTACAGTGTTCTGCCAGTGGCATATTCCTCAACCACAAGTGAAGAACACACGCAACACACTCCTAGATCATGCTCATAGGAGATCAGACAGATTGTGCCATTGAACTACTCAGAAAACATGCTATATAAGACCACGAAGTAAATACTTACAGACGTAAGAGATTTATCTACTACATAGAAGAAAACAGAGAGGAAGCCAGAATGAGAAAACAGAGAAGTACATCTCAAATATGAAAAGACGCGAAACCTCTAGAAATATAGCTAAATGAAATGGAGGCAATCAACCTACCAGAGAAAGAGGTTAAAATACAGTTATAAGAATGCTTAAGGAACTTTGTAAAAATTTCAACAATAAGATATCAACCATAATGAAGGACATAGACACCATAAGAAACAGCCAGATAGAAATCAAGAATACAATAACTAAAATGAAGACTACACTAGAAAGAATCAACAGCAGGTTGAATAAAGTAGAAAATTAAATCAGTAATCTGGAAGACAAGGTAGCAGAAAATACCCAATTAGAAGAACAACAACAAAAAATAATTAAAAAAAAAATAAAAAAAAATAAAATAAAAAAAAATAAAAAAAAATAATAAAAAAATAAAAAAAAATAAAAAAAAATTAAAAAAAATATAAATAAAATAAAATAAAATAAAATATTCATAATGACGAAAAAAAAAAAAGAAAGAAAATGAGGACAGCCTGAGAGAACTCTGCAACAACATGAAGCATAAAAAACATTTGTATCACAGGTATACTAGAGGGAGAAGTAATGGAGCAAGGGATCAAGAACCTATTTGAAGAATTAATGAATGAAAACTTCTCTAACCTGGCAAAGGAAAAAGATGCACAAACCAAGAAAGCACAGAGAGTCCTCATCATGATAAACCCAAACAGACCCATGCCAAGACACATCATGACTGAAATGGCAAAGGTAAAGACAAAAAGATAATACTAAAAGCAGCAAGAGAAATGCAACTAATTACTTACAAGGAAGCTCCCATAAGATTATCAGTGGATTTCTCAATAGAAACTTTACAGACCAGAAGAGAGTGGCAGGAAATATTCAAATTAATGACAAACAAGGGCATGCAACCAAGAGTACTCTACCCAGGAAGACTATCATTTGAAATTGAAGGAGAGATAAAAAGCTTCCCAGACAATTAAAAGTGAGAATTCACTACCACCAGGCCAGTGTTACAAGAAATGTTAAAAGGACTTCTTTAAGCAGAAGAGAGGAGAAAACATGCAAACAAAATAAAACCAGAAACATGAATAATAACATGGTGATGACTATGTACCTACCAATAATCACTTAAATATAAATGTTCTCAATGCTCCAATCAAAAGACATAGGGTAACTAAATGGATAAGAAAACAAGACCCAGGCATATACTGTCTACAAGAGACTCACCTCTGAAGGAAATACACACATCTACTGAAAGTAAAGGGATGGAAAAGAATATTTTATGCAAATGGATATGAGAAAAAAATCTGGGCTAGGAATACTTACATAAAATAAAATAGGCTTCGGTAAGAAGATTATAATAAGAGACAAATAAGGACATTATATAATTATAAAGGAATCACTCCAAGAGAATACCACTCACATAAACAATTATGAACCCAACATAGGAGCATCTAAACACATAAAGCAAATATTGACTGACATAGAGGCAGAAATCAACAGTAACACAATCATAGTAGGGGACTTTAACACTCCTCTGACACTAATAGACAGATCTTCCAGACAGAAAACCAGCATGGAAACAGTGACTTTAAATGATACACAAGACCAGATGAATTTAATTGATATTTTTAGAGCATTTAATCCCAAAACATCAGAATTCACATTTTTCTTTTGAAGTGCACATGGAACATTTTCCAAGATAGATAACATGTTAGGCCACAAAACAAACCTCAATAAATTTAATAAAACTGAATAATATGGAGTATTTTCTCTGACCAAATAGTATGAAACTAGAAATCAATTAGAAGAAAAAAACCCTGAGAAACACACAAACACATGGAGGCAAAATAACATGCTACTGAACAATGAATGGATCACCAATGAGATCAAGGAAGGAATCAAGAGGTACCTAGAGACAAACAAAAATGAAAACACAACAACCTGAACTCTACGGGATGTAGCAAAGGTGGACCTAAGAGGAAAATTCATAGTGATACAGGCCTACTTAAAGAAATAAGAAAAACCTCTAATAAACAGTTCAACTTTACACCTAAGGAAACTAGAAAAAGAACAGCAAACAAAGCCCAAAGTGAGTACAAGGGAGGAAATGATAAAAATCAGAGCAGAAATAAACAAAATTGATACAAAAAGGCAACACAAAAGATCAATGAAACCAAGAGCTGGTTATTAAAAAAGATTAAAAATATTCAACACACCTTTAACCAGACTCCTCAGGAAAAAAAGAGAGACAACACAAACAAATAAAATCAGAAATGAAAGAGGAGAAGTGACAACAGACACCACAAGGACACAAAAATTATATAAAAATTCTGGGAGTTAAATATATGGTGATGGAAATAGAACTCACACTGGGTGATGAACTTATAATGCAACAAGTTGATGATGCACTGTAGAATTATACACCTGGAACCTATGTAATCCTTGCTAACCAATGTCACCCCAATAAGCCTAACAATAAAAAAAATCTATGAGTAACTGTATGTAAATAAATTGAACAACCTGGAAGAAAGGTATAGATTTCTAGAAACACGAAGCTTCCAAGGCTAAATCAAGAAGAAACATAAAATCTAAACAGACAAATTACTAAAAAGGAAATCAAATCAGTAATCAATAAGCTCCCAACAAACACAAGTTGTGGACCAGATGGCTTCACAAGTGAATTTTACCAAACATTCAAGCAAGAATCAATACCTAGTTCCCTCAAATTATTCTAAAAATTTAAGAAGAGGTCAGACTCCCAAATTTATTTTATGAGGCTACATTTACCCTAGTTTCAAAACCAGATGAAGACACTACAAAAAAGAAAACTATAGGCCAATATTTCTAATGAACATAGATGCAACAAAATTTTCAATAAGATGCTAACAAATCAAATTAAGTAATACATTAAAAAATTACACACCATGATCATGTGGGATTCATTACTCACATGCAAGGTTGGTTCCATATATGTAAATTAATTAACATAATACACTACATAAACAAAATGAAAAAATAAAAATAATATAGTCATATCAATAGATGCATAAAAATAATTTGACAGAATTCAGCAGCCACTCTCAGAAAAGTGGGAGTAGAGGGAACACATTTAAATCTAATACAGCCTATATATGATAAAGACATAGCTAACATCATACTCTATGGGGAACAGCTTAAGTTTAGGAACAAGACAAGGATGCTCACTGTCACCACTCTTACTCAACATAGTATTAGAAGTTCCAGCCACAGCAATCAGAAAAGAAAAACAAATAAAAGGCATCCAAATAGAAAAGAAAAAAAAACTGTCATGATTTGCAGATGACATGATACCATATATAGAGATCCCAAGATCACACACCAAAACTATTGGAACTCATAAATGAAATTATTTAAATAGCAGGATACAAAATTAATGTTCAAAAATTTGTTGAATTCTTATACACCAATAACAAACTAGCAGAATGAGAAATTAAGAAATCAATCCCATTTACAATTGCATAAAAATACATAGAAATAAATTTAGCGAAGGAAGTAAAAGCCTTATATGCAGAAAATTATAAGGCACCAAAAATAGAAATTAAAGGAGATATAAAATAAATGGAAACACAAATCTTGCTCATGAATAGGAAGAATTAATATAGTTAAAATGTCCATACTACCCAAAGAAATCTGTAGATTCAATGCAATTCCTATCAAAATACCAATGGCATTCTTCACAGAACTAGAACAAATAATCCTAAAGTTTATATGAAACCACAAAAGACCTAATATAGCCACAAAAACCCTGAGAAAGAACAAAGTTGGAGGGATCATGCTACCAGGTATCAAATTATACTACAAGATTACAGTTATCAAAAGAACATGGTATTGGCATGAAAACAGACACATAGATCAATGGAACAGAAAATAGAGCCCAGAAATAAATCCATGTTTATATGGCCAACTAATCTATGACATAAAAAGCAATAATTTACATTGGGGTAAATACAGTTTATTAAACAAATGGTGCTAGGAAAACTGGACAGATACATGGAAAAAAATGAAATTGAATCACCTTCTTACACCATGTACAAAAGTAAAATTAAAATGGGTTAAAGACCTAAATATAAGAACTGAAACCATAAAACTCCTAGAAGAAAATTTAGGAAGTAACCTCTCAGACATTACACTTAATATTATTTTCAATGATATATCTCTTAGGGTGAGGGAAGTAAAGAAAAAAGTAAACAAATGGGACTGCATCAGACAAAAAAGGTTTTTGTTTTGTTTTGTTTTGTTTTTTTACAGCAAAAGAAACCACAAACAAAATGAAGATGCTTCCTACAGAATGGGAGAAGATATTCACCAATGAGTTGATAAAGGGTTAATATTCAAAATTTATAAGAAACACATACAATTCAACACTTAGGAAACAAAATACCCAATTAGAAAATGGGCAGACCAGAATAGACATTTCTCAAAAGAGAACATATAGATGGCTGATAAACACGTGAAAAAGTGCTCAACACCACTAATGATCAGAGAAATGCAAATCAATACCAGAGTGAGATACCATAACACTGTTGTCAGAATTGCTATCATCAATAAATTGACCAAGTTTTGTTGAGGATGCGGGAAAGCAGCAATCCTTGGTCAATGTTGGTGAGATTGCAAATTGGTTCAGCTAGTATAGAAAATTATATGGAGACTTCTCAAAAAATTAAAAATAGATCTATCTTATGATCCAGGAATTCTACTCCAGGGTATTGATCCAAGAAATCCAAAAACACTAATTCAAAAAAATATGTGCACCCCTATCATCATTGCAGCATTATTCACAATAGCCAAGATGTGGAAACAACATAAATGCTCATTAATAGAGGATTTGATAAAGAAATTTTGGTACATTTACACAATGGAGTATTAGCCATAAAAAGGAATAAAATCTTACCATTTGCAACATGAATGTAACTAGAAGTTATCATGCTGAGTGAAATCAGTCCGAGTGAGAAAGACAAACACCATATACTGTCACTTACATGTGGAATCTAAAGAATAAAATAAATGAACACTTGAAATAGAAATAGGCTCCAATTGACAGAGTCAGATGGGAGGGAGGATGGGAGGATGAGTGGAAAGTGTGAAGGAATTGGAAAATGCAAATTGGAGACACATAGTTGTTACAAGGATGTGAGATAGACTATGGGGAATATAGGTAATAATGCCAAAAAAGGTATGCATGGTGTCAGGTACATGGGGCCAGTTGTGAGGAGCACTTCATAAATTATATAGATGCCTACCCACTGTGCTGTGTACCTGAAAATAATACAAATTGATATTGTATGTCAAATAATACTTAAATATATATATATACACATACATACATACATACATACACACACGCAGCTGTGTGTGTGTGTGTGTGTGTGTGTGTGTGTGTGTGTGTGTGTGTAATTGTAGGATGTAGAGTACAGCACAGGAAATATAGTTAATGGTATTGTAATAACTATGTAAGGTATCAAATAAAAAATAGACCTATTGGGATTATCACTATATAAGGTCTGTAAATATGTAAGTGTTATGTTTTCTTTTACACTTGAAAGTAATACAAAAATTTAAGAATAAAGTTACCATATGACCCAACAATCTCTCTCCTGGGTATCTATCCAAAAATACTTAAAACTTTAATTTTCAAAGATATACTTACTTTGATATTCATTGCCACAGTGACCAAGAAATGGAAACAAAGTGTCCTTTGATAGATAACTGGTTAAAGAAGATGCAGTACATATACACAATGAAATATAGTATTACTCAGCCACAAGAAAAAATGAAATATTGCTATTTGCGACAACTTGAATGAACCCTGGCATCATCATGCTATGTATAATAAGTCAAAGAGAAAAAGTAAAGAAACATGACTTCACTTATATGTGGGATATAAAACTGAAAGAGACAGAGAAACAAAATCTCATGAATACAGATAATAGTTTAGTTGTTATTAGAGGATAAAGGGAGAGGAGGGGGAGAGAAGGGATGGGGAGTCAAATATATGGTGATGGAAGGGGAACTGATACTGGGTGGTGAGTACACAATGCAACACATAGACCATGTATTGTAGAACTGTATACCTGAAAATTATGTAATTTTACTAACCAATGTCACCCCAATAAATTGTATAATATTATAAAAAGGAAAATTATAAGACATTGAAGAGAGGAATTAAAAATATACAAATAAATAGAACCATATGTATAGAACCATATGCTTATGTATAGAAAGAATTCATATAGTTAAAATGTCCATACTACCCAAAGCAATCTGTAGATTCAATGCAATATCTATCAAAATATCAATGGCATTTTTTCACAGAATTAGAACAAATAATACTAAAATTGAGATGAACCAGAGAAGACCTTGAATGGCCATGACAATTTCCAGAAAGGAGACTAAAGCTGGAGGCTCACCCTATCTGATATCAAGTTATACTACAAGGCCATACTAATAAAATCAGTATGGTATTAGCATAAAAGTAGACAATTAGATCAATGTAATAGAATAAAGAGCACAGAAATAAATCCATGTCTATATGGTCATTTAAACTTTGATGGAAGAAGCAAGAATTTACATTGAGGTAAAGACAGTCTATTCAGTAAATGGTGCTGGGAAAACTGGACAGATACATAAAAAATAAATGAAAGTGGACCACCTTATTATGACATATACAAGAATAAACCCAAAATGGATTAAAGACTTAAAAATAAAACCAAAACCATAAAACTCCCATAAGAAAATATAGAAAGAAAACTCTCAGACATTATCCATAGTAATATTTTTACTTATAAATTTCTTCAAGCAAGGGAAACAAAACAAACAAAAAACAAAACAAATGGTAATACATCAAACTAAAAAGTTTTTTGCAACAAAGGAAAATATTAACAAAACTAAAAGGCATCCTACTGAATGGGAGTATATATTTGCCAGAGATATTTGGTAAGTAATTAATATCCAAAAAATATTTTAATATATTTTTTATTGTTACAATTATTGGGGTGACATTTGTTAGCAAGAATTACATAGGCTCCAGGTCTACAATTCTACAGTGCATCATCTATTTGTTGCATTATATGTTCACCACCCAGTATGAATTCTCTTTTTATCACCATATATTTGGCTCCACCTCCTTCTTGTCCCACCCACCCGCCTTGGACCCACTAAACTATTGACTGTGTCATGAGTTCTTTTATGTTTCAGTTTATATTCCACAAATGAATGAAGTCAAATGGTTCTTGGTTTTTTCTGTAGCATGATGATCTCAAGGTCCATTTATTTTGTCGCAAATGGCAGTATTTTATCTTTTCTTATAGCGGAGTAATATTCAATTGTGTACATGTACCACAGCTTCTTTATCCAGGCACTTTGGTTGTTTCCATATCTTGGCCATCATGAACAGTGCTGCAATGAGCATTGGAGTACATAGGTCTTTGCAAACTAAGGTTTTCAAAATTTTTTGGGTAGATACTCAGAAGGGGATTGATGGGTCGTATGGTAACTACATTCCTAATTTTCTGAGGAACCTCCACACTGTCTTCCATAGCAGTTGTACCAATTTGCATTCCCACCAGAATTGTGCTACAGTACCTTTTTCTCCACAGCCTCTCCAGCACTTATTACTTCTTGTCTTGGTAATAGCCATTCTAACAGGTGTGAGGTGGTATCTTATTGTGGTTTTCATTTGCATTTTCCTGATAGCTAATGAGATTGAACATTTTGTTCATATGTCTGTTGGCCATTTGTATATATTCATGGGAAAAATCTCTGTTTAGGTCCTCTGCCCACATTTTAATTGGGTTGTTTTCTTCTTGAGTCGTATTAGTTCTTTATATATTTTAGATATTAGATCCTTATCAATTGGGTTGCTTGCAAATATTTTCTCCCATTCAGTTGGTCAGTTGGCTGTCTATTTGCTTTGTTGATTATTTCTTTTGCTGTGCTGAAGCTTTTTAGTTTGATAGAGTCCCATTCACTTATTTTTGCTTTTACTTTCCTTGCCTTTGAGGTCGGTTCATGAAGTCTTCCTTGAGTCCTAGGCTTATAAGTTTAGTACTGATGTTTCCTTCTATGCAGTTTATTGTTTTGGGTCTTATATGAAGGTCTTTAATCTATTTTGAGTTAATTTTTGTATATGGAGAGAGTTCACAGCTCAGGTTCATTTTTTTGCATATGTTTTTCGAGTTTTTCAGTACCTACTAAAGAGGCTGTCCTTTCCCCATTGCATATTTTTTGCTCCTTTATAAAAAATTATTTGTCCATAAATTTGTGGATTTATTTCTGGGTTTTCATTTCTCTTCCATTGGTCTATATTTCTGTTTTTCTGCCAATACCAAGCTCTTTTGCCTATTGATGCTTTGTAATAGAAGTTGAAGTGAAGGAGTGTAACACCACCAACCTTATTTTTTTTTATGTACTATTGCTTCGGTGCTTTGAGGTGTTCTGTGGTTCCATACAAATCTGATGACTTTTATCTATGTTGTGAAAGTATGTTTGTGGGATTTTGATGAGAATTGCATTAAAGCTGTAAATTGCTTTGGGTAATATGGTCATTTTTAACAACGTTAAGTCTTCCCATCCATGAATATAGAATATCTTTTTATTTCTTTGTGTTCTTTTCAATTTCTTTCAAAAGTGTCTTTTCTGTGTATAAGTCTGTCATGTTCTCTGTTAATTCCCAAGAATTTTGTTGTTTTTGTTGTGTCCCTCATTTCTTTTTCTGAATATTTGTTGTTGGTATATAGGAATGCTGTTACTTTTTGTACATTGATTTTATATCCTGTGACTTTACTGTATTTGTTTATTGTTTCCAATAGTTTTCTGGTGGAGTCTTCAAAATTTTTTATATAAAGGAGCATGTCATCTGCCAACAGGGACAATTTGACTTTTTCCCTCCAAGTTCGGGTATCTTTTATTATTTTCTCTTGCCTCATTGCTCTGACTAGAACTTCCAATACTATAATGAATAGTAGTAGTGGGGACAGGGAGCACCACTGTCTTGTTCCTAACTTTAAGGAAATGGGCTTCAGCTTTTTCTCATTCAGTATGATATTAGCTGAGGTTTTGTCATATATGACCTTTATTATATTGATGTACTTTTCTTCTATATCCATTTTATTCAGTGTTTTGATTATAAGTGAATGTTTTATCTTGTCAAATGCTTTTTCTGCATCAATTGATACAATCATATGTCTTTATCTTTTATTCTGTTTATGTGGTGTATCACATTGATTGATTTTCGTATGTTGAATCACCCTTGTGTCTCTGGGATGAATCCAATTGATCGCGGTATATAATCTTTTTGATGCATTGTTGTATTTTATTTGCTAATATTTTGCTTAGGATTTCTGCATCTGTGTTCATCAGAAATATTGGTCTATAGTTTCTTTTTTTGTGTGTATTTTCTTTACCAGGATTTGATATTAGAGTAATTTTGGCCTCATAGAATGATTTAGGAAGTACTGCCTCATCTTCAGTTTTTTGGAAGTGTCTGAGGAGGACAGGCATTAATGATTCTTTGAATGCTTTGTAAAATTTGTTGGTGAGACCATCTGTTTCAAAGCTTTTGCCTTTTGGGATTTGGATAATCATTTCAATGTCTTTACTATTTTTTTTTAAATGACATATCAATTTTTATTTCAGAATAGAATTAGTAAAAACCCTTGTTTACATATACATTTAAACTTATGTAATTTGGTGGTAGAGAATCTGAGCTCTCTTATATTAATCAATACTTATCTTGGCTTTATCCATAGTAACGATCACAGAGCTAACAATAGGCATGATGTTAGATACTTTGTTACAGTTTTGTGCATAGTACAAAGATGGAATTGCAAACATTAAAAAAAATTTTCATCTATGTACATAAATTTTTGGAGATCTTTTGTATCACCAATGTTATTTATTTTTATTTTTTTATTTTTTTATTATTTTTCTCTCTTTTTTTTTAAATTCATTTTTATTGTTAGACTTATTGGGGTGACATCTGTTAGCAAGGATTACATAGGTTTCAGGCATACAATTCTACAGTGCATTGTCAACTTGATGTATAATAAGTTCACCACCTAATGTGACTTCTCTTTCCATCACCTTATATTAAGATTACCCCCTCCTCTCCCCGCCTCCCCTTTCTCCCCTCCCTATCCTATT
>PVJL010015350.1:0-24681 GCA_004026885.1 Lyroderma lyra | reverse complement strand
GATCATCACGCTAAGTGAAATAAGCCAGACAGAAAAAACAAAGAACTGCATGATTTCACTCATATGCGGAATATAAAACTGAAAGCAAAGAAAAAAAGAAATGAACGAACAAATAACCCATGGACACAATCAATAGTTTAATGTTTATTTGGGGACGAGTGGGTTAGGGAGGGGAGAAAGGGGAGGGGGTGGGAGAGGAGGGGGGGAAACTAAATATAAGGTGATGGAAAGAGAAGTCACATTAGGTGGTGAACTTATTATACAACAAGTTGACAATGCACTGTAGAATTGTATGCTTGAAACCTATGTAATCCTTGCTAACAGATGTCACCCCAATAAGTCTAACAATAAAAATGAATTAAAAGAAAAAAAAAGAAAAAAAAAAAACAAAGTGTCTACACTATTTCTAATTCAGGACAACTTTTAAATCAGCATTGTTAACAAAATAGCTAACAGCCTTCCACAGAAATGCAAATATCTTGCCATCAGTACAGTACAGTAAATAGGCTGGCACCAACTCATGCTCATGTTTCCAGGGAGCCATCGCACAAATACCCAAAGGTAAGTGACCTTTTAGCAAAATGCATCAACATTCTAAATCATCACTGTCTATATCTGGTGACAGAACATCCCTCATTGGATCATTTTGAGTATTAAATGAACTAACACAGTCAAAAGTTGCTATTATTGGAAAATTGAGGCTAAGAGATGTTAAGTAGCTTGTCAAAGATCACAAAGATATTAAATACTGAATACTAAATACTAAATACTAAAGCTAACACTTGATTTCTAGGGGATGCACTCCTAAACATTATGCTTCATTACTAACCATCTATGAAACTTAAGGCAAGTTTAACTTCTCTTATCCTCACTATCTGCATATTTAAAAAATGTGAGTTGATGAGACCTCCTCATAAGACTGCTATGAGAATAATTGAGACATATAAAGATATTTAAATCAGTGCTTGACATCTAGAAGGTGCTCAATAAATATTACTGAGTATTCTTTCTATTACTATGATTAATTTGCCCAGAACACTGTCACTTTGAAAGTTATCTTGTAGAATTAAGTCACAACTCATGGAAATAAAATTGGGAGGCCGTGCACTCTAGCTTCAGTTTCAGTTGATTTACCATTCTAGTAAATGTCAACTCCATTCTTTTGCTACTGTTTAAAAACTTTGGAGTCATCCTTTACTCCTTTCTTTTTCTTACACCTTACTTCCTATCACTCAGGAAATTATTTTGGCTCTGCTTTCAAAATAAGTCCAGAATATGATCACTTTTCATCACCTCTACCACCACTAACCTGGCCCATGCCACCATCTTCTCTGACTTAGATAATTGTAACAGCCTGTTCAATTTGCCCTTGCCTCCCTCAGCCTTTTCTCAAAACAGCAGCCACAGTGACACCGCTAAAACTCATGGCAGGTCATTTCACACTTTGGCTCTCCTAATGTTCTTTCTTTTATCCCCAGGTAGCTGCGTGGTTCTCTCTCTTAACTCCTGTATTAGTGATCTACTGCTGAGTAACAAATGAAGTGAACACAGCAGCTTGAACAACACTCATTTATTATTTAAAGCTTCAGTGAGTTAGGAAACTGGAGACTGCTTAAATATGTTCCCTCTTTAAGGTCTCGAAAGGCTGCAGTTAAGGTGTTAACTACGCTGTATGAGGCTCAAATAGAGAAGGGTCCACTTCCAAGCTGCCTTGAGTCATGAGCAAAATTCATTTCCTTGCAGCTGTAGAATTCATGGCAGTTTGCTTCTTCACAGCCAATAACTGGGACAAAAATTTTCTGCTACTTCCAATCTCTGCCTTTGAGATGCTTTTTTATAGGGCTCTACTGATTATGTCAGGTCCACCAAGAGTAATATCCCTTTAATTACCTCAAAGTAAAGCTGATCAGGTACTTTAATTCCATCTAAAGAAGTCCCTCCCATTTTTCATATAACAAAACCTAATCTCACGGGTGACATCAATTGTATTTATATGCTCTGACCATACTCAAGAGGAGAAGATGGGAATAGTGGAAGCTAGCTTAGAATTCTGACTATAATCACACTTCCTTTAAACCTTTGATCAAATGATACTTATTCTGGTCACACAATTTGGCACTGTAATCCACCCCTCTCCCACTCCCTACCATGTTCCATGAATCTTACCCTGTTCTAATTTTTTGAAAAGTAAATTTTATTTATTGTATTTATTAGAACAGTTTAAGATTTCCAGAAAATTTGCAACTATAATACAGAGAGTTTCCATTTACTCTACATTGTTACCCTATTATTAACATCTTATAATTTTATGGTACATTTGTTACAATTAATTAAGCAATACATTTATTATTATTATTATTATTATTATTATTATTATTATTATTAAATAAAGTCCATACTTTATTCAGATTTCTGCAGTGTTCCCCTAGAAGTTTTTTTAGAGTTCAGGATCTCACCCAGAATACTGAATTATATTTACTGATCATGCCTACTTGGACTCTTCTTGAGTTTGCCAGTTTCTCAGACTTAAAGGGGAATTTTGAGAATTTTGACAAATTATTGGAGACTGAGAGTAGACTAGCTTCAGAGTGAGAAACTCATGGTGGGAAGGAGTCTTAGGTAGGGCCTCATCCTTTTGTGTGGTACCACACTGTGTTTTCACACAAAAGAACCAAGAAAGATCTCTTCCTGGATCTGGCAGAGAGAGGGAAGAGTACTCATTTTGAAATATTCCCAGAACATTCATAAAAAGGCTAAACTTACAGGGGAAAGACTTTCCCACAACCTTATAACATCTGTGGAAGGACATTTACTTGACTCCAGCTACCTCTAGTTTTCCTAGCTTACCTGAGAGTAGAAACAAAACTGTATGAAAATAGTTTTGAAGATGACAATTCTGGAGATACCAAAGAAACTAGAAGAGGGAAAGGAAACGTAAGATTAGACCTACTCTCAGTCTTAAACGGTTAAAGAAAGCATCAGAAAAAATTGAAGTGGAGGCCTGTTTCCTGACTGGACCCGTTTCAAGGAGGCAGGAAGTGGAAGAAAGAGTTATGTTCATGAGTATAACTTTTCAATGCACAGTGTCCCCACTTGATGGTAAACATGGATAAACATTGTTGAAATAGACTTATCTGTGCAGTATCATCTCTTTTTCAGTAAAAATGAAAAGGGTTTGAAGAAAGGGATAGAGACACAGTCCTACTTATACTGGGCACTAAATGACATGTTAGGAATAATCTCAATGTGCAGGAAAAGGGGGCACATGAAAGCGATGGGCAGAACAGGAAAGACTTTCAAGAAGAAGTAATGCTTTAGCATAATTTTCAAGGATAAGTAGGAGCTAGGTAAAGAAGGGCCAGGAGGAAGGAGGGCATTCTGTTTTTTTTTTTTTTTTTTTTTTTTTTTTTTTTTTTTTTTTTTTTTTTTTTTTTTTTTTTTTTTTTTTTTTTTTTTTTTTTTTTTTTTTTTTTTTTTTTTTTTTTGCTTTTTGGTATGTGGGTAGCTCCCTGACTGGGAATCGAACCCAGGCCGCAGCACCGACAGCGCCAATGCCGAAGCCTTAAGCCACTACACCATCAGGGAACTCCCAAGGAGGGTATTCTTAACAGAGCAGGAATCATGAGCATAAATCTAGAAGCAAGAGAGAAAAGGTCTATTTGTAAAAAATTGAACATGACTGGAATATAAAGTGATATGAAAGGAGTGAAGCAAGATCAGAAAATGAAGCTGAAGAGGGAAGCAAGGGTCAGATAATGCAGTGTATTGTATGTATGGAAAGAAAACTAATTTTTTTATTCTAAGAGCAATGAAAATTATATATATATATATATATATATATATATATATATATATGTATAATAGGAAGATTATTCTGTTTGCTGTATAAAGAATGCATTGTAGGAAGTGGGAGTGGGTGTCACAAGGAATATGAAAAACATCAAATAGGAGTCCTAGTCCCTTGAATTAATCTAGAGGAGAAATAATCATGGCCTGAAGTTAATGGTAGCAATGGGCTTGTGCAAGAGTGGGTGAATTAGAGAAAGGTTAGAGAAATAATTAAGAAAGAGAATCTTTTGGCATTGGTGATTAGATTAGGAAATGGAAAGAAGGGAAGAGAAGCTCAAAAAATGTAACAACAATAGGTAGGACACCATAGTCAGAATGATATGCTGAGAATTCATTAATTGTTTGTCCTTTGTCAGGTCTTTCCTTGTTAGTGACAATACAATTGCAGACAAACTGAGTTTGTAACTTTTCAGTTGGGCCAGTTAAAAAAATAATATGGAGTATTTGCTGTCCTGAACTATTTACCCAAATGAGTTATTTTTAAATTGTACTGTGGGAGTATTGCCAAGTACTGAAAGCTGACACATCATTTTAGCAGAGGTGAAGTTTGATTGTGAAATTGGACATGAATTTATCTGGCAAGAACACAACTTCTGAAGTGTTCTTGCCTAAAATGTTTCTTCTCATATAAACTTATGAGAATATAAAAAATGAAATTTTAAAGATCAAACAATCCAGCCCTCTTTTAGGCATAGATGACACTAAGACCTACAGAGAAGTGGTTGATGAACCTCCTCATGGTCACATGACACGTTTGCAGCTGGCTCAAGACTCAAAGTCATTAATTAACCTTCAGACCATCAGGTGTGATTTCCATCAGGGTGTCTGTGTATGACTGTTTTCCAGATATTTATAGGTGTTATTCATAAAAATGATGAAATATTAATGTATTTCAAAGGATTACTGAATTTAGAAGAAGTTTATAAAAATTAATGTATTTTTTCTCTCATTTAACAAACACTAAGATTACAACTCCCCTCATGTGGAGGTTGGTATCTTTGAAGTGGGGCTATTGATAAAGTGTTCTCATAGCAAAAAAACAATTTGGAATCTTCTTGTGAGTTGAATCTTGCCCCCCAAAAAGATATGTTGATGTCCTAAAGCCCTGTTCCTATGAATATGACTGTATGTATTTGGATATAGTGCTTTACAGATGTGACCAAGTTAAGATGAAGTCATACTCAATTAGTGTGTGTCCTAATCCAAAAAGAATGATATTTTTATAAGAAGAGGAGAGGAGATACAGAGGGAGAACACTGTGTGAGAACAGAGATGGACATTGGAGCCATGTATCTATCAGTCATGAAACACCAAGGTTTGCTGGCAGCACCAGACAACTAAGAGAAAGTCATGAGAGAGATTTTCCCTTAGAGCTTTCAGTGGGAGCATGACCCTTCTGACACCTTGATTCCAGACCTCTAGCTTCTAAAACTGTGAGACAATGAATATCTGTTGTTTTAAGCCACCAGTTTATTGTAATTCTTTATGGCAGCCCTAACAAACTAATGCACTTCTGCTCTGCAAACAGTGTTTTGGACTGCTGACAGTCTATGGAAGACAACTGCTCAAATAGAATGCTGTCCTTGTGTGTTGTTTATTTGCATAACTTATTTCTCCTTAGTTAGATGCTACTGCTTTCAGCATAGTGTTTCTCCTTCACCTGTACAATATACTGATAGGATTTTAACTAAGGTCATTTATCTTCCTGTCCTCCTCTACTCTCCATATTCCCTCCCCACTTCTATTTGCAGAGGTGGAGGTTTTATTCACAATACTTGTAGATTAGATTTATTTTAGAGTATGAAAGTGGATAGGGTAGAGCAATGATTGTTTTAATGAGTTCTCTTATAATTTTATTTATTTAAAACAATGCATTTATTGAAAACAATAAAAATAATTTCCTCACTGGTTTTTCTCCTCCAAATTAAGACCTATATATCCTTTTATCTGAATTGAAACTGGTTTTTTTTTCTTTTTTTTTTTTTTTTTAGTGTACCAGCCAAGGTCGAAGCAGAAGTCAATATCTAGGAAAGATAACAGAGAATCATGAAGGATGGTATTTCAGTGGCATAAAATAAATAAAAGTATTTCCCTTGGCAATTCTGTTCTAATTACATACATAAATTACCTCCTCACTTTATTGTTCAATGTACTCAAATGAAGTGCTTCTTAAACGTTAATGTGACACTGGCTTTAAATTTGCTCTTTCAGTGGCATCATGCTTGGGCATTAAACTTTGGAGATGGAAGAGATCTTGGAATTCATAGAGATCAGTGGGATCTCAGGAAGCACTGAGATTTGCAGAAGTTTACCCAACTAATTGATGGTAGAGTTTAGTGTGTAACCTAGGGTTCCTGTGCCCCAGCTAGCATTCTATTGTCTAAATCTCTCTTCTTTGTAGATGAGATGTAGTTTCCTTTCAGAAAGCGCTATTGTTTTTCCTCTTCTAGGCAAGTGTAGTGTGTATAGTTAAAGGCCTAATCTCTTTGTATATAGAGGACAGAACTTTCCTGCAGAGTCATCTACTTATGTGCCCTCTTATTTCAACTAGAGCTATAATACATTACCCTCCAACCAATAGACTAGAATAGAATAGAATAGCGGGAGTTCCCTGGTCCTGTAGTGGCTAGGCTTCAGCGTTCTCAGCACTGTGGCTTGGATTTGACTCCCAGCTGAGGAACCACAAACAAACAAACAAACAAAAAATAATAGAAACTATGGTAATTTCTATATTTTGATAATTATGTGGCTGTGTAAGATATTAACATTAGGAAAATCTGGGTGGGGAATGTAGAATAACTGTATCCTGTTCTATACCATTTTTTTGCAATTTTCCTGAACATTTGAATTTAGTTCAAATTAAAAAGGCTTCAAAATTGAATAAGTGGCATTTTGAAATGTACCAATGGCTTTCTTGCTTAACATTATTCCTGAGAAAATATGTGTGTGTGTGTGTATTTCTCAGAATATTCTTTATGAATTGTGAACTTATAATGCTGTAGTACTGCAAGTTAGATAAAACCCTCTTACATCTTGTGAAATTTACGTTTTGTTAATAGCCATTAACTATCATACAATAGACTATGCACTCAGTAGGTATAATTTACACATAGGAGAGGAAAGATACAGTATGAGACAGAAACAAAGAATACACTTTGAAACAATGCAATGGCCGGGTAAACCTCTATTGGAAAAGCCGTAGTGCTTTACTTCTGGGAAAAAAGATGGTAAGTACCAACTAGAGTCTGAAACTGGTTGATTCTTCTCTCCAAGCCCATTCCTACATTCAAAATCCATATAATTGCCTTAGAAAAAGCCCAGATGTACTTAATGTTATCTCCCACAATTTCCCAAAATGGATCTTGTAATGGATTCACATTCATCAATCAATCTCTGAGTACCTACTATTCGGAAAGTACCATTATTGTTGGAAAAAGGTAGAGAAGTAAATAGATTATCATTATATAGTTTGATACATGCTATGGTGGATGGAGTCACATGGCCTTATCAATGCAGGACAGATGAGAACTTCTAATTTGGCCAGGGAGGACTTCCTGAAGGAAGTACTACCCAGGGTTGAATCTTTAATGGGAGTATGGGATAGCCAAGCACAGATGGCAAGAACAGTAGAGAAGCATTCTAAGCAGAGACAGAAATGTGAACCCAAGCATAAGAAAACTATAGCATGTTTTCACCAAGTAGTTTATTACAGTTGGGTCATGAGATGTGTGTTTGTGTGTGTGTGTGTGTGTGTGTGTGTGTGTGTGTGTGTATGAAATACTGAGGCAAAATCCTTTTCTGAACCCTTTGTGGTTGAGAGAGGCATAGCATAGACTGATGTTTTTTCTCGAAAGGATCACTCTGGTTGCAGAATGGAAAGTGGATTATGGATGAACTACAACAGAAATACGGAACCTAGTGAGAAGGCTACTGCAATAGACACTGTAAGAGAGGATGGTGGCTTTCAGAATGATGGTGACAGTATGGGTGGGAAAGTATACTCTTTAAAATGATATTTAGGAGGTCAATTTGAAAGTACTTGGTACTTTATTACATGTGGTGGTTTATTGAGAGTAAAAGATGATGTCCATATTTTCAGTTTTCCATAATGAGTTAGCTATAGCTTCACTACCTTTCTGATCACCTCTTCAATTTCCTTGTCTTAACTGACACCTGGCTTTCCCTAAGGACACAGCTTTCCTTAGGGTCCTCTTAAATGAAGAGGCAGAGTAAAGGGAACACCATATGACACAGTTTATGGGGATGCCAAAAAGACGTAGGTCAAAAAAAAGTTTTGTCTTTTTGCACTCTGTTAAAATCAATGAAATTTTTGAAAATTGAATACAGAAACATACTCTAGTTTCACTATAAATTTATTATTTTCTAGCCAAATCTTAGCATGCAATAGGGTGAGAAGGCACAAATAAATTACGCTGCCACCTGATCAGCAATTATTCTTGCTATGTCACTTCTCAAGTGGTGGACCTGAAAGTAAAGACAGTGTCACTATTGTTCTCCATGGCCTCTTCTAGAATATTACTCATCCATGCTATAATTAAATCCTCTTGATATCATGAAAGCCCTATCATCTAGGTCTAAAAACCTCTCCTTGTCCATGTTGTTGTCAACTACTCTACACATTTATCCAAGCCTTTTGCACCTGGTTCACAGTCATCCTCCCCACTCTAAGTCCTGATCATCCTATGATGACATCAATGCCTATATAGAGGACCCATCCAAATATCCTAGCTTCTGAGTTCCAATGACAATCTTCTCCAGTCCTCCTCAGTTAGCCTTTCCTACAGCTACCTTCTGAATTTTATCATCATCCATAACTACTCCACCTCTCAAATCTATGCTATTACCACAACTACCTCTCCTTCCAGCTTTATAGTTTAAGTATTCCTTTAATGACTATTATTTTACCTGTTTAAAATATCCAAACCACTTACCCTTCTCTTTTTCCCAATCAATAAACTTTTTTCTTATTCACTTCTTTTTTAACCAGCCTAGTTTCATAATTAATCATTTCAATAACAAGTTTGTCACTATTTCAAACATCTTATGTTGTCTTTTCATTGCATCAACCTGAAAAAAAACAAAAATAACCTTGTATCAATTCAAATGCCCACCTTTTCCAATTGCCAATAGGCAGCTGAATTCTACAAAATGGTGATTCAATAGAAAAAATAATTATAATATGAATTAATGATCATGAACTTCATGCAGGCCCTTAGGTCTTCCTGAAAAACCTGTTATATTGCTATAGTCAGTCTACTCTCCCTGTCTTCATGAAGACTATTTCAAAACTTTTCTTTAGACCTGAGCTCTGCCTCAAGTCATTCTTTATAGAAGACCTTTTATCTTGTCTTACCAAGGAAACAGAAGATACCAAAAAGGAGCTTCTACATTCCTTCTATCAAACATACAAGCCTATCTATACCTGAAGTACATCCATTTCATCTTCCTTCTTTTTTGTCATACCTGTTCATTCTTCAATCTGAGGCTGGGCATTGAACTTGAGCTTCAGATCTCATTATCTCTCGCTTTCCCAGGACATTTAAAATCAGAGACTTAAAATTTTTGTTTACTCTGTTCTGTTTAGAATTTTCAAACTTCCATTCTTAAATTGATTATTTATATCAACTTTTATATATGCTTAAATCTCTGTCATTGAAGCAAAATAAGCAATTTTACTGATCTCTTTACTCCTGAGTACAGCCAAATTTCCAGATATAATCATTGCCTCTACTTCCTCCTTTCTATTCACTTCTCAACCCAATATAGTCTAGCTGCCACCCTACTGTGGCACGAACTAGCTTGCACTAAAGTCATTAATTGACTCTATGTCAGTAACTATATTCTCATTTTACTTGACCTCTCATCAACATTCAAACTATTGACCACACCCTTTTTTTGGGAAAAAAATATTCTATGACACACCCATTTCTGTTTTTCTTCTCCATCTCTTATCTCCCCATTCTCTGCCTCCTAAGCAAGTGCATTCTTTTCCTCCACCTTCATCTTAAACTTCAAGCTTTCCCTTTTTTGTTGTTTGGGTGCTATCCATAGTAAGAGAGGATGCCATAAATAGTTGAAGCATCTTGCATCATTGTATTGTGAATTGCTTGGTGCTCTCATTGTAGGAGTTCAGTCAAAATTTTCTACCTCAGATATATCACAATCTGACCTCTAAGGTTAATAGATTTCAAACTGTGTCTGCAGAGTCCCTGACTTCTGTGAAGCTGCTTCAGGTGGCACTGTAGGGTAGATCCAAGAGAAGGCTGAGTTGGTCCAGGTTCATTCTTGTGTTTCGATAAGGTCAGCTCTATTTTTATCTGCTTTATGTTAAAGTTTTAGGTACTATTCTGTTTGAAACAAAGTTTCTTTTTCCACACACACCTACATTTATATGTACAACACACACATGCACATTACACACACACACACACACACACACACACACACACACACACAGTCTAATGGCTGCCTTGAGCCTGAGACTCAGAAACAAACTTGGTATTATTTGAAGTTTCTGGTATCTGATTGTCTGCTTCCACTGCATAAGTCCTCTGTAGAGATAAATCAAGTATCATATGTGAAGATCTCAGACAGTATGATGTATGCTGGTTTCAGTGGTGCCTTATTCTGACTCAATGGTAAAATATGCTTATTTATCCCATTGGCTGAACTGAATGTATCTTGGAATCTCCAACCCAACGTCTATTTAATCTGTCATGGTATCTAAAACCTTTTGCCAATGCCCTAAAATGGAAATTGTCAACCAGGAATGGCAACATCTAAAGAAGACTGATGATTATACCAATTATTTCAGGGGATAGGTTGCTCTATAAAGAAGACTGGCGGGAAATACTTTCAATGTTAGCTACCAAGAAAAAGAAAAACATCATTTTAACAAATGGTGGCATACAGCATTAAGGATACTTACTCAGCAAAAAAGGCCTTCGAAAGATAATTTTAAATCTTAAGCATGAAAAGGATGTCAGTGAATGTCAAGTTGAGTATTCAGTCTCCTCTCTCTAATTTAAGTTTGATTCACAGCATATTTATTGGGGTTTGGTATATGTCAAGCACTCTGTCCCATGCCACGGGGCATACAGATGAATGAGTCATGATTTCTACACCTAATAAGCTTGCAATATATCATGTACAGCTCACATGTCTTTTGCACCAAATGATTAAACCTTAAAGTCTGAACTGCTTATGGTGAAGTGAGAATGCAGAGTACAATGGAGTTGAACAACAACAACAAAAACAACAACAAAAATACCATAGCACTGCTCAGTTTCCAGAAAAACTCAAATAGGAAATGCAGTTTTTCTCCAAGGGATGTTTAAGACACACATATGTTACCACAGTGCTCAGAGAACACAGATACAATAGAAAAGAAAATATATTTGGCAGAGTAAGGATATTCTCATTTGGGCTACAAAGAAAATATAACAGTACTATGAAGTCATGCCTCCAAATCAATAAAGCAAGAAGGTAGTATTTTGCACAGCTGAGTCAAAGGGGCTTGAAAAGTCACAAAGGAGAAGGGCTAAGAATTGATTATAAGATTTATTAATGTTACTGCTGTTACTGCTACTACTACTATTACTAACAATAGATAACATTTATGAAGTTTTTTATACTTTGATCCAGGCATTTTTCTAAGAATTCCATTTGTATTATGTCATTAAATCTCCCCAATAACTCTAATTGATACTATTATTTTAATTTTATCAATGAACAAGTTAAAACTTAGAGGTCAAATAATTCACCCAAAGTAATTTGTGTAGCCAGAAATTACTGGCTGAACACTGGTGATTTGGACAGAAATAATTTAAGTGGAGTAGTTGGAAAAAAAGACAGACTGGAATGAGTTAAAGAGTGAATGTGCATGAAAAAGTACAAACAAGGTGCCAAGGAAGCATATTTTGAGAAAATTATTTGTTTCCTTTTCATAATTGAAGAAGAGAAAGGATCTCTACTTTAACAAGAAGGAGTAAGTAAAAGATTGGTGAAGATATTGGTAGGTTTGTAACATTTGATGGGCATAAGACGGACTTTTGGCTGATGGCATCTATTTTCTTTGTGAAGGAAGAGACAAGATCATCTTATAGAGAGAAAAGAGAAGTTGTAACAGAGGTTTGGAAGAAAGTGAACATGAAGTAGACTGAGGAGAGATTGGAATAATCAATTGAGAAGAGGAACATAAGAGGAATGCTCAGCGGTGTTGAAGACTGATTTATTGAAGGTTCGTGACTGTGGATTTATAATACTATGAACCTGCACTGTTTCAGGATTTTCTCCTACTGCCATGGGGTTCTTCATTGCAGGGAGAAAAAAAGTGAATATTTGAATTTAGCTCTTGTTGGGATTTTCCAAATAAGTGCAATGAAAGGTAGATGGGTAAGGAAGATTAGGATAATGGCAGCAGTGTTACTGAGGTAATGGAATGAGGAATCTAAACTGGATAAAGAGTGCAGTGAAGAAAGTTGAGGGCTGATCAACAGGTAGAAAGTAGAAAAGTTGATGGACAATGTCATAAGAAGTGGGGTCTAATTCAACACTCATAGGATGCTTTAACCCAGCTTGAAGGGTTAGAGATAATGTTCAAGAATGACATATTTGAATCAATGCTTTCGGTGGCAGCATAATTTCAGGTAATAGGACCCACCTGTGAATACGGGAATAGATAAGGGAAGGCAGCTTAATTATTTGTGAATATGCTAAATTTGACAACGTCTAGGATTTTTCATTTTTTCTGTCATTATTTTTATAACCTGTGTAATGACATAATCTAAAGTCTGTAGCGATACTAATTTTTGTCTTGTTCTTGCTTTAGGAAATTTGAAAAATCAAAAGGTAACATTGCCCCACACACTCAAACCTTGTGTTCTGAATGTAAGCAACTTATTCTAAGCTAGAGTAGTATACCACTATGCATCGCACTCCCCATCTCCCTATCCCCACTACCTCAAGGAGGCACTTTGGAAGTAGATTGGAATGTTTCGATTGTCCCAAAGATTAAGGAGCACTACTGGCATTCAGTAACTAGTGGCCAGACAGCCAAGATGTTCTACAATGCTGAAACACTCTTTGCAAAAAGAATACCAGTTTCTGCACTATTTTTGGAATGTACCACCAGACATTATAGTAGGTATAAAAACTGTTTATCTGAGTTTGGAACCAAACTCAATTTTACATAAAAACCTAAAATAATTGTTGCAAATTTTAATAATCATTATAAATTCCAGGAGATACAAAATTCTATATAAATTAGGCAAACTGTCTTTAGTACTGTTTTATTTTTATTTATTTTTTATTTCTTCAAATATTGTTGACATTCAATATTATTTCATATTGGTTTCAGGCATACAGCATACTGGTTAGACATTTATATAATTTAGAGAGTAGTTTCCCCAATTAGCCTAATACCCACCTGGCATTATACATAGTTAATACAATATTATCAGCTATATTCTTTATGTTGTGGTTTATATCCCCATGATTATTTTGTAACTACCAAATTCTACTTTTTAATCCCTTCACCTTTTTCACCCATTCTCCACCTGGCAACCATCAGTTTGTTCTCTGTATCCTTGAGTTTGTTTCTGTTTTGTTTGTTCATTTATTTTGTTCTTTAGACTCCACATATAAGTGACATAATGTGTTATGAGTATTTATCTTTCCTTGTTTTACTTATTTCATTTAGCATAATACCCTCCAGTTCCATCCATGTTTTCACAAATGGTAAGATTTTTTTCTTTTTTATGGCAGAATAATATTCCATTATACAAATGTACCACCTCTTTATCCAAATGTCTATTGATCAGCACTTAGATTGTTTCCATATCTTGGCTATTGTAAATAACACTGCAATGAACATAGTCACATCTGTCTTTTTCAATTAGTATCTTGGATTTCTTTGGATAAATACCCAGAAATGGAATTGCTGGGTCATAATGTAGTACTATTTTTAAATTTTTGAGGAACCTCCAAAATTTTTCCATAGTGGCTGTACCAATTTGCAATCCATTTTGAGTTTATTCTTGTATATGATGTAAGAATATGGTCTAGTTTTGCTTTTGTTTTTTGGTTTGTTTTTGTTTTTGTTTTTTTGCATGTATCTGTCCAGTTTTCCTATTACCATTTATTGAATAGACTGTCTTTACCCCACTGTATATTCTTACTATTGTTGTCATAGGTTAAATAACCATAGAGGTGTGGGTTTATTTCTGAGTTTTCAATTCTATTTCATTGATTTGTTTCTTTTTATGCCAGTACCATGCTGCTTTTATTACTATAAGTTTGTATTATAGCTTGATAACAAGTAGCGTGATACTTCCAACTTTGTTCTTCTTTCCCAAGATGGTTTTGGTTATCTGAGGTCTTTTTTAGTTTTATATAAATTTTAGGATTATTTACTTTAGCTCTGTGAAAAATGTCACTGCTGTTTTGATAGGGATTGCATGAAACCTATAGATTGCTTAGGGTAGTATGGACATTTTAACAATGTTATTTCTTCCTATTCATGAGCACGATGCATGCTTCCATTTACTTGTATCTTCTTTGATGTCTTTTTAAATGAAATTTATTGGGGTGACATTGGTTAATAAAATTATATAGGTTCAAGCGTGCAATTCTATAATACATCATCTGTATATTACATTGTGTGTTCACCACCCAAAGTTAAATTTCTTTCTGTCACCACAAATTTAACCACCTTTACCCCTTTCTACCTCCCTGCTTCCCCTTTACCCTGTGGTAATCACTATATTATTGTCTGTGTCTATTAATTTTTGTTGGTTTTTCTTGATTGCAGATTTTGGTTTATATCTTACAAATGAGTGAAATCATATAGCTCTTGACTTTTTCCATCTGAATTATTTCATGTAACATGATATTCTCAAGATCCTCTTCAATGTCTTTCTTCATTGTCTTATAATTTTACAAGTACAAGTATTTTAATTCCTTGGTTAAATTTATTCCAGGATATTTTTTTATGAAATTGTAAATGGGATTGTTCTCTTAATTTCTATTTCTGATAGTGTATTACTGGTGTATAATAATGCAACTTATTTCTGAATATTAATTTTGTATCATATTACTTTACTGAATTCACTTACCAGTTCTAACAGTTTTTTGTTAGAATCTTTGGGGTCCTCCCTCTATATATTATCATGTCATCAGTAAATAATGACTGTTTTACTTCTTCCTTTGCAATTTGGATGCCTTGCATTTTTTTCTTCTCTAATTTCAACATACTATGTTGAATAAAAGTAGTGAAATTATACAATCTTGTCTTGTTCCTGATCTTAAGGAAAATCCTTTTAGCTTTTTACCATTGAGTATGATGTTAGCTGTGAGTTTCTCTTATGTGGCCTTTATTATGTTGAGGTATATTTCTTCTATTCCCACTTTGCTGAGAAATTTTTTTATCATAAATGGATGCCAGATACTGTAAAGCAATTTTTCTGTATCTATTGATATAATCATATGATTTAAAATTTTCATTTTATGTGGTGTATCACAGTAATTGATTTGCAGATATTGAACCAACCTTATATCACAGGAATAAGGCTCACTTGATGATGGTGTATGATCTTTTTAGTGTATTGCTGAATTCTGCTTGCTAATATTTTTTGATGAGTTTTGCATCTATGGTCACCAGGAATATTGGCCTATAATTTAATTTTTTTAAATGAGTTTGTCTGGTTTTGAAATCAGTGTAATGCTGGCATTGTAAAATGGGCTTGTAGGCCTTTCTTTCTCTTGAATTTTTAGGATTAGTTTGAGGAAGATAGATGTTAATTCTTCTTTGAATATTTGGTAAAATTCAACTGTGAAGTCATCTAGTTCAGGACTTATTTTTGGTTGGGAGTTTTTGACTACTGATTGTATTTCAATAGTAGTATTGGACTTTTCAGATTTTCTGTTTCTTCTAGATTCAGTCTTGGAAGATTGTATGTTTCTAGAAATTTATCTATTTCTTCCACATTGTTCAAACTGTTGGCATATAATTATTCATGGTATTTTCTTATAATCCTATATGTTTCTGTGGTGTCTGTTGTCACTTCTCCTCTTTCATTTCTAATTTTATTTATTTAGGTCCACTCAATTTTTTTCTTGATCATTCTCTCTAGAGGTTTATCAATTTTGTTTATATTTTTCTAAGAACTAGCTCTTGTTTTAATTGATGTTTTGCACTGTTGTTTTAGACTTCTTCACTCGTCTGTACTCTGATCTTTATTATTCCCTTCCTTCTACTCACTTTTAACTTTTCTGTTCTTTTTCTAATTCCTTTAGGTTGAGGATCAAATTGTTTGAGATTTTTCTTGTTTCCTGTGGTAGGCCTGTATTGCTATAAGTATTCCTCTTAGGACTGCTCGTTGCTGTGTCTCATATGTTTTAGATCATTGTGTTTTCATTTTCATTTGTCTCAAGGTATCTTTTGATTCCTTCCTTGATTGCATTGTTAACCCATTCATTGTTTAGTAGCATGTTATTTAGCCTCCTTGTGTTGATGTGTTCTAGTTTTCTTTTTTCCTCAAAATTTATTTCTAGCTTCTTACTATTGTGGTTGGGAAAGATGTTTGATATGATTTCAGTGTTCTTAAATTTATTGAGTGTTGTTCTGTGGTCTATCTTGGAGAATGTTTTGTGTGCACTTGAAAATAATGTATATTCTGCTGCTTTGAGCTGAACTGCTCTAAATACATCATGTAAATCCATCTGTCTAGTGTGTCATTTGAGGCCACTGTTTCCATATTGATTTTCTGTCTGGAAAATCTATTCTTTAGTGTCCACTGGGTGTTTAAAATCCCCTATGTACAAATGATTGTACAAATATTACTGTTGATGTCTTCCTTTATGCAGGTCAATATTTGCTTATATATTTAGATGCACCTATATTGGGTTCATAGATGTTTACTAGGGTTATATTCTCTCATTTGATTCATTCCTTTATGATTAAGTAATGTCCATTGTTGTCTCTTATTATAGTTTTTGTTTTAAATTCTATTTTGTCTGATGTAAGTATTGTTACTGAAGCTTTCCTTTTCTTTTTCATTGGCATTGATATATCTATTTTTACCCCTTTACTTTCAGTCTGTGTGTGTTTTTTGATCTGAAGTGGGTTTGTTGTAGACAGTATATGGGTTTCGTTTTCTTATCTATTCAGCCACCCTATGTCCTTTGATTGGTGCATTTAATTCATTTACATTTAAAGTGATTATTAATAGGTATGTAATTATTATCGTTGTACTATTAATATTTATGTTCTTTTTCCCCCTTTATTATTCTTAAGTTCCTTTAACATTTTCTGTAGCACTGGTTTGAATTCCTTTAGCTTTTTTGGTCTAGGAACCTCTTTATCTCTCTTTCAAATTTAAATGATACCCTTGCTGAACAGAGTAGTTTTGGTTGTAGGTCCTTCCTTTCCTTTATTTTGAATATTGTGTGCCAATCCCCTTTGGCCTGCTAAGTTTCTGTTGGAAAATCAGCTGACAGTCTTATGAGAGCTCCCTTGTGGGTAACTAACTGCTTTTCTCTTGCTGTTTTTAAGATTCTTGTCTTGTCTTTAACCTTTGACATATTAATTATGATGTTTCTTGGTGTTGGCCTCTTTGATTTCATCTTGTTTGGGACACTCTATGCTTCCTGGGCTTGTATGTCTATTTCCTTCACTAGTTTAAAGAAGTTTTCCATCATTATTTCTTCAAATAAGTTTTCAATGCCTTTCTCTTTCTCTTCTCCTTCTGGTACCCCTATGATGCAATTGTTGGTTTGCTTGATATTGTCTCAAAAGTCCCTTAAACTGTCCCCAATTTTTTTGTATTTTTTCTCTTTTTTCTGTCCTGGTTGGATGTTTTCAGCTATGTTGTCTTCTAAATCGCTGATTCAGATTTCTGCTTCATCTAATCTTCTTGTGATTTCTTCTAGTATATTCTTTATTTCATTTAATGTATTCTTTATTTCTAACTGGTTCTTTTTTATGGTTTCTATGTTCACCTTTAGGCTTGCCCTTTATTAAATTTTTCACTAAGTTTCTTGAGCATTCTTATAAACATTGTTTTGAATTCTGTGTCTAGTAGTTTGCTTGCTTCTGTTTTGTTTAGTTCTTTTTTTGGAGTTTTTCTCCTGTTCTTTAATTTGGGGAATATTTCTTTGTTTCCTCATTTTGGCTGCCTGTCTGTATTTGTTTCTATTTGTTTAGTGGATCTGCTGTATTTCTCAGTCTTGGCTATGTGTCCTTATGTAGTATGTGTCCTAGAGGCCCAGTGATACAGTCTCTTTGATTACCTGCACTGGGTGCTCCAGGAGTATCCCCTGAGATCTATAATAACTTCTATAAATCTTCTTTTATTATCTTTCTTTTCTAATATTTCTCCTACCCCCCATTGCCTATTGAAAGACATGTTCTCCAAGATCTTTTTATTTATTAGAGATCACAGTATAGATATTGGAATATGATGGAATTTCAAATTAGAAAAAATTTGTATTTCATATGTACCTTGTAGATATGTAATATCCATACCCCTTATAAATAGGACCACTTCATTTGTGAAAATAACATTCTTGCTCCTTTTCTCATCTTGGAATATATAATTTGTTTAGCATATTATCCCCATTGCAACAAAGGTTGTTTCTCCTTTTTCTTTTATCGTATACAAATCTGTCTGTTCCATTATGACTTACACTAACATGTTTTCACTCATTATTAATTTATTTTATTTAATTTTGTTTTATGATACAGTTATGACATTATATTATATGTTTTACCTTAATATGTGAATATGTCGATTTGATTATGTGTGACTTTTTTCAGGATAGCAAATTGGCATTACAAAACATTAGTTGAAAAAGGCAGCACTAAATTTGATATAGTTGAGATCCAATGGCTGGATTTCCATTACTACTTCCTTCCTTCAAGTTAAATATATGTAGGTTTCAATGTTGGATCTTTCAAGAGATCATACTGCACTTGAGCAGAGAGGGACTGGTACCTGCAACAAAAGTGAGAAGTGACCTAATTTGGGATACTCAGTGGATTTCCCTAGGGATCAAAAAGGGGTTTGAGTTTTAGTTTGGATAGAAAATTTCTTGAGTGGAAGATATTTGTTCTTTGCTTCTGGGCAAATTTCCAAAGGGGAATTGCTATGTGGTATGAATGGAAAAGCTAGACATTAGATGCTTCAGCTTGGGAGTTTCCATGTGGAAGCTTTACATAAAGGGAATAGAGCCACCTTTGTTTGAATGAGTTAGGCTGGTCATGAACAAGGACCATGATGGACTGAAGATCAGAGGCCTATCATCACATTTTCTCATCTGAATAGTCCTTCTATATCCTGCATATTCCCGAAGGGAGTGGGAGTCTCCCAAAACACTCCCGAGACTGAATTTTCTACAGATTGTAACAGACAGGGCTAAATTAGATTTATTTAATTTAATAAAAAGGAAAAAGAGTTGCTAGCCCTGAATTGCACTGGTAAAAATTCACAAGAATTACAACTGAATTTGATAATATTATTTTAGACATATTCTCATCAGAGAAACATTGAGAAACTTTTAGTAAGAGACAATTATTGCCCTGGCTCTATAATTGTTTTTTCCTAAGCAGCAGTAGTTTCTTGTTGACCTTCTGTCCCATTCCTCCAGCATTTTTTAAAAAAACATATTTTTATCTTTAAATCTGCACATCCACTAGCTTGTCTGTGTTAAGGATCCAGGAAATAAGTCATGTAAGATTCTGCTTTCCAGAAAGATCACACATCTTGCTCCAGTCTGTATGCTGCAGAGAGCATGGTAAGACTTCTTTTAAAAGAAGAGCTTCCAATTATCAAACCCCAGAGCTTTTGTGAAACCAATGTCTGTAAGAAAGTAGACTGAATTCATCAGGGTCAGACAGCAGTAAGAGTAAATCACCAGGGAAGACCATGAGAGGCAGGGAGAATCTATTGGGGTGCATACATTTGGGAAATAAGAAAACAGATCTTTGAGCTGTGCTTACTAAAGAGAGCTCTCTGAACATATCACTTAGGAGTCATCAGGCAGTGAATTAAAATGCCTGCATTCATATTTCTCCTTGAATGCCTGTTGTACAATGAATGCTTTTGAGGAGAGATCAATATAGCTTATTTTCTACTCAGCTGAATGCTCTGGAGGCTTAAGACAAGATATTTCAGTTGTGTGGCTTCATTGTGTGAGTCGTCACAAAATGATGTGGGGAAGAAATATTGCTCTTTAAAAGTTAGTGAACCATGGGGATTTTACATGGAATTGTAAAGAGTTCAAAATAGTCAAGGGAAAAAAAGGCAGATGGACAATCAAAGGGGGTTCAGGCGATGCTTAAAAGACATGGGCATTGATTTTAAAGGGCTTTGCTTTCAGCGATATACAGCCTAGGCCTTGGAGACTTCAATAGATAGTCAAGAAAATATCTATGTTACTGTTTGGACTTTTTAGCTGAATACAGTTTCCACATCCATCCTGAAGACAAGTTTATAGCTAACTCCACACAGCACACAAACTAATTTGAAAAGACCTCAAATGGTTAAATTTCATCAAACAAGTGGTTACTTTGAGAACGACTCATTAGCATCCTGTCATTAAGCAGGCATGATTGAATTCAGTTGCTTGTTTTTAAACACCTATTTGAAAATGTACCATATGCAGACCAATTCTAATAGAAGAGAATTATTATTTTCAGAAACAAAATATGAGAAATATTTTACAATAAAATAGTAATTTCCAAAGCATTTTATGTCTCTTTGAGGAAGACATGCTTCTGGGTACATTTTAGTACTGCTTGTGCAACTATTGCAAGAGTAAATTATGACCTTTATAAAATCTTCATTTGACACTAATGGAGGCCCTGTTTTGCAACTCTATTCATCATTGTCTATTGATCTGCTGACTTTCCACTTTAGCTCTATGACTATTGTTAATCAGATTTGTTTGTGGGTTCATTTCTCTTGGCATCCCAGAAATGCTCATTTATTCCCTTCAATTCTATTTTAGGGTGTTTTTTTTTTCCTTCAAACTCTACACAACCTATCTAGGCAATCTTACCCTCCACTGGTCTTCAATTTTCCTTTACATTTGTGCTGTCCACACTATGGTAGCCACTAGCCAGATGTGTCTATTTAAAATTAAATTCATTAAATAAAATTTTGAAAATTCAGCAACACTAGCCATATTTTCAGTGCTCAAAAGCCACAAGTGACCATGGCCAGTACTAATATAGATTTCTATCTTCACAGAGAGTTCAAATTAATAAATATTTCTTTGTATATTAATGACTCTCACATAAATTTCTAGTCAGGACATCTCTCTGGGGCCTCAGACTCATAATATCTTACTGAAAATCTCCTTTCAGATGTTCCATTGGCCTCATGGAAAATCATTTCCACCCAAGCATTCCTTCCCAGAAGTTAGATTAGGGCCTTGAATGCAGAGGTAAGGATCCTGATCTTTACTTTTTTCATTAGTTTTATATGTACAAATGAACATAATGCTTAGATATTTACAGCCCTGATATAGTGATAACCCCAACATGTCTATTTCCAATTGATAGCTTACATAGCTATTATACTATCATTGACTATATTCCCTGTGGTGTACTCTATGTTCCATGACTATATATATATATATATATATATATATATATATATATATATATATATAATAGCTGGCATTCAACACAGTGGGTAGGCAGCTATATAATTTATTAAATACTCCCCCCGATGGACCCAGTGTCCACATGACACCATGCATAGCTATCTCAACATTATTAGCTATACCCCCAAACTGTACCTCACATCTTCATAACCACTTATGTGTCTAGCAGTTTGCATTTTCCAATCCCTTCACCCTCCCCACCCAACCCCTCATCCTCCATCCCATCTGACTCCATCAGTTGGAATCTATTTCTATTTTGATTGTTCAATTATTTGTTCTTTAGATTCCACATATAAGAGAGATCATATGGAATTTGTTATTCTCAGTATGACTTATTTCACTTAACATAATATCTTCTAGTTGCATCCATGTTGTTGCCAATGGTATGATTTTATTCTTCTTTATGGCTGAATAATACTCCATTGTATAAATGTACAACACCTTCTTCATTCAATTATTTAGTGATGGGCGTTTAGGTTGTTTTCATACCTTGGCTACTGTGAATAATACTGCAATAAACATAGGGGTGCATATATTTTTTCCAATTAATGTTTTGGATTTCTTTGGATAAATACCCAGAAGTAGAATTGCTGGATCATAAGGTAGTTCCATTTTTAATTTTTTGAGGAGCCTTTATAGTGTTTTCCAAGGCTAGACCAATTTTCAATTCCACCAACAGTGCAATAGGGTTCGCTTTTTTCCACATCCTTGCTAATACTTGTTAGTCCAATTTATTGATGAGAGCCATTCTGACAGGAATGAGGTGGTATCTCATTGTGTTTTTGATTTGCATTTCTCTGATGACTTAGTGATTTTTGAGCATCTTTTCAGGTGGCTATTGGTCATCCGTATGTCCTCTTTAGAGAAATGTTTATTAAGGTCTTATGCCCATATTTTAATTGGGTTGTTTGGGGGTTTTTTTTGGTGTTGAGTTGTATGATTTTTGAGTATTAATTTTTTATCAGATGACGCATTGGTGAATATCTTCTCCCATTTATAGGATGTCTTTATGTTTTGTTGATGGTTGAATTGGTTGTGAAAAAACTTTTTAGTCTGATGTAGTTCCATTTAATTTCCTTTGTTTCCCTTGCACAAGGAGCTATATCATTGAACATATTACTAAAGGTATTGTCTGAGAGGTTACTTCCTATATTTTCTTCTAAGAATTTCTGGTTTCAAGTCTTATATTTAAGTATTTAATCCATTTTCAGTTTATTTTTGTATATAGTGTAAGAAGTTGGTCCAATTTTATTTTTTTGCATGTATCCGTCCAGTTTTCCCAGCATCATTTATTGAATAGACTGTCTTACCCCAAGGCAAGTTCTTACTTCACTTGTCATAGATTAATTGGCCATATAGACATGGTTTGGGTTTTCTATTCTGTTCCATTGAACTACATGTCTCTTTTTATTCCAATACGTGCTGTTTTGATAACTGTACACTTTTAATATAATTTAATATCAGTTAGCATGATTCCTCTGACTTTGTTCTTCTTTCTCAGGGTTGCTGTGGCTAATCTAGGTCTTCTATGTTTTCGCATAAATTTTAGGATTATTTGTTCCGTTTCTCTGAAGAATGTCATAGGTATTTTTATAAGGATTGCACTAAATTTATAGATTGCTTTTGGTAGTATGGACATTTTAATTATATTAATTCTTCCTACCTATGAGCATGGTATGTGTTTTTAATTATATGTAACTTCTTTAATTTCTCTGTTTTGTGTCTTATAATTTTCTGAGTACACGTAATTTACTTCATTGGTTAAATTTATTTCTAGACTTTTTTATGTTATTATAAATTCGATTATTTTCTTAATATCTTTTTCTATTAATTTGTTATTGGTGTATAAGAATGCAACCAATTTATGGATGTTAATTTTGTATTCTGCTACTTTACTAAATTCATTTATCAGTTCCAATAATTTTGTGGTGGAATCTTTGGGGTTCCTTATATATAATATCATGTCATCCACAAATAAGAAAACCTTTACTTCTTCTTCTCCTATTTGGATGCCTTTTGTTTATTTTTATTTTCTGATTGCTGTGGCTAGGACTTCTCTTACTACATTGAATAAGAGGTAACAGTCTTGTTCTTGATGTTAAGGGGAATGCTTTTAGCTTTTCCCCACTGAATATGATGTTACTGTGGGTTTATCATACATAGCCTTTATTATATTGAAGTATGTTACTTCTATTTCCACATTACTTAGAGATTTTGTCAAAAATGGCTGCTGGATTTTGTCAAACATTTTTTCTGTGTATATTGATAAGACCATAGAAATGAATCCCACTTGATTGTGTTATATGATTTTTTTAACGTATTGCTGAATTAGATTTTTAATATTTGGTTGAGAATTATTGCAATTGACGTTTATTAGGAATATTGGCTTATAGTTTTATTTTAGTTGTAGTGTCTTTGCCTGGTTTTGGAATCTGGGTAATGGTGGCCTCATAAAATAAGATTGGGAGCCTGCCCTATGTTTGGATTTTTTTGGAATAGTTTGATAATAGGCTTTAATTCTTTTTTGAATGTTTGGTAAAATTCACCTGTGAAGCCATCTGATCCAGGATTTCTGTTTTTTGGGAAATTGTTGATTATTGATTTAATGTCATTGCTAGTAATTGGTGTGTTTAGATTTTCTCTTTCTTTTTTTTTTTTTTTTTTTTTTTTTTTTTTTTTTTTTTTTTTTTTTTTTTTTTTTTTTTTTTTTTTTTTTTTTTTTTTTTTTTTTTCTTTTTGGTATGTGGGTAGCTCCCTGACTGGGAATCGAACCCAGGCCGCAGCGCTGACAGCGCCAGTGCCGAAGCCTTAAGCCACTACACCATCAGGGAACTCCCCTTCTCTTTCTTCTTGATTCAGCCTTCGGAGCTTGTATGTTTCTAAGAATCTATACATTTCTTCCAGATTGTCTAATTTGTTGGTGTATAATTGTTCATAGTATTTTCTTTTTTTTAATTCATTTTTATTGTTAGACTTATTGGGGTGACATCTGTTAGCAAGGATTACATAGGTTTCAGGCATACAATTCTACAGTGCATTGTCAACTTGATGTATAATAAGTTCATCACCTAATGTGACTTCTCTTTCCATCACCTTATATTTAGCTTCCCCCCCTCCTCTCCCACCCCCTCCCCTTTCTCCCCT
>PVJL010015349.1:0-23703 GCA_004026885.1 Lyroderma lyra | reverse complement strand
AAAATATGTATCTATTGAATTAGGAAATTATGAACATCTTAAAAATATTTTTGATCATTGGAAGTATGCACAGAAGAAATGGTTTTCATCTTGCCCAAGTTCTAGAACACAAGGAAAAATTTCCCACAGTTAAGTCATCACGCGTAGCTTTCCCAGAAGGAAGAAATCTTTGTTGAAAATAGGTGACACATGTCTCTGCAGCCTCATTTTCTTTTTCTGGTCCAGAGCTTTTTCATGGCACCCTTCATCTCTCCATTTCTCAGAGTATAGATGAAGGGGTTCAACATAGGGGTGATAACAGTGTAAAACACAGTCAAGGATTTGTCGATTGGTAAGGTAGAAGGAGGTCTCACATACATAAAAATACAAGGGATAAAGAAGAGGACCACCACAGTAATGTGGGAGCCACAGGTGGACAGGGCCTTGCGCCTCCCTTCCTGACTAAGACTCTTCAGCGAATGCAGAATGACCCCGTAGGAGATGAGTAACAGCACAAAGATGACCACACACATGGTGCCATCATTGGCAACCACAGTGAGGCCAATAACATAGGTGTCGGTGCAGGCAAGTTTTAATAAGGGGTACATGTCACACATGAAATGGTCAATGACGTTGGGGCCACAGAACGGAAGGTTGTAAACAAAGAGAAGGTGAACCACAGTGTGCAAAAACCCTCCAAGCCAGGCCAGCAGCAGCAGCAGAATGCACACTCGTTGGTTCATGATCGTCAAATAATGCAAGGGCTTGCAGATGGCCACATAGCGGTCATAGGCCATGACCACCAGGAGTATAATCTCAGCACCACCAAATAAGTGCTCTATAAAAAGCTGGCTCATGCAAGCCTGGAAAGAAATGGTTTTCTTCACAGAAATCAAATTTACAATCATATTTGGGATAACTGTAGTAGAATAAACAGCATCCATAAATGATAAGTAGCCAAGAAAGAAGTACATAGGGGTATCCAGGGTCGGGCTGACCATGACAGTCCAAACAATGAGTAGGTTGCCCACCATTGTCACAATGTAGATGAACAAGAACACAACAAATGAAATTCTCTGACCCAGAAGGCTCTGGGTGAGCCCCAAGAGGACAAACTCAGTCACATTGCTCTTCTGTTCCATAGGTCCTTCTCTGTGTCTTATTTCAGAGTTCAGGACAAAATTACCTGTAAATACATTTATTACTAGTGACTTTCTGAAATCTTAAGATAGTCTGTTTATTCGTTTAACAACTAGGCATAATGATTTGTCATGTTGAAGAACTCTCGGAGATCCTAAGAAAACAAGGCTAATGAAAACACGTTCTCTAACCTCAGCTATCTTACAGACTAATAGAGAGGCAAGTAATTAGAAACATACAAGGTCAGACAATTAATTTCACAAACTCATCCTAGAAAAAATGCTACATACCTCATTGCTGAATAGCACTACAGTCACCTTCGAAGCACTCCCCTTGGGAAGCTATGGACCGACGCCAGCGCCTAGTCCACCCTTTAAAGCAATTTTGGAACTCTTTTTCTGCAGTGGCCATCAGACCTGTTACTGTATCCAAAATCTAACAATTAAGTTCACAAACCTGCCACCATGCACTTACGTTGGCAGCACTGTACAAACTACTTGGTAAGGTGTCGTGACCTTGGCAAGGTACATGGCTTCACAAGGGGAATACTTCAAAGGGGACCATAGTGATATTCGACAATGAGATATGTAGTACTTCTTCTAGGATGAGTTTGCAAAATTAACTGCCCAACCTCACATGTGGGACAAGGACAACTATGAGATAAATGGGATGCCACAAGTGGCTTTCCATCTGGAAGCTAATGAAATTGTGCATATAGCTAATACCTTATACAAAACTAAATACTGATTTAAGGTTTAATGAAAACCTAAAGATTTAGTTTATGTTTACTTTCCAGTTAATAAAGGAGATAACTTCCTACATTCTAGGGGGTGGAAGAATCTTTTTAACTTGTTATTAAAATTCCAAATACACAATATCAAATTTTTTTAAAGATTTAGGAATAGATACCATAAAGTCAATAGACAAAAGTAGTTTGGGAAAAAGATTTACATATCAGAGGACATACAGAGAGTTAATAGCTAAAATAGAGAAAGAGATCGAAGTAATTAACAAAGGAAAGACAAACCAGTAGCAAAGTGGGTAAATCACATAAACAAACAATTAAAGGAAGAATACATTGAAATGGTCAATTAAAAATATAATCAAAATACATAGGATAAAATGCAGCAACTCACCTGTAAACAGAAATTGAAGTAACAGCTTGCTTACTATAGTATTTCCTTGGATTTTTTAAAGTCACTCAAGTTCTACAGATGCTACCTCAATCTTCTAATTTTGTAATGGATTAACAAACAATGCGTAGAGAACATATCAGTTGAACCTACCATGAGATTTAGAAATATCTGCCCATTAAAATATCCCTAAATATTTACACTTGAAGTTAGTTTCCAAGAATATTGATGTTAGAAGAAATGAATTTATTCTGGATTTTTATAATATGAAAATCCCAAAAGAGTATTATAGAATTGAATTAATCCCTCCATAATTTAGTAATCACAAATGATATGGTTGTTTATGATAATTACATCAGAGAAATCTTTTTTCTTTGGGTAGTTCCAGGACTGGGAATCAAACCCAGGCCACGGCGTTGACAGTGCCAAAGCCTAGCCACTACCCCACCAGGGAACTCCTACATCAGAGAAATGTTAAGGCTTAATTTTCACAACACCAATGTCCTCTTGCAAAATGTAAAGTCTACTTCAGAACCTTATGCATAAATGCATTTCCTGGGTTACCTGCATCACGAGACAGCCATTCAATCCAAGTTCTGGGCTAGGGTGGCTTGTCCCTGGCCCTTCCTGCCCTGATGCCACCTCTGTGGACACAGGGAGCAGGATAACACATGCACTCTCACTGGACCTCAGACTGCTTCCATGTGACTAACTCTTTCCATGCTTACGGGAAATCTGATTCATCTCAGTATTTCCAGAAAATACTGCCTTTCAAACTGTTGAGCTCTTCAAAATGAATATAAGCGTCCTGTTACCTAAAGAACTGAATCTTGATTGTAAACAGAGACCCAAAATAGTCACCACTGGCAGAATTTGTCCTAATAACAAACAAATGTTAAATCAACATTTTTTTTTTAGAATTACAAAAGAAACCAATTTTATTGAACTACAGTTATCAATCTCTTTTACAATAAATGTTATACATGTATATGTACTTCTTTATTAGAATATAAAATAAAAAAATCTAGCAGTGGGTCTGATAATTAGTTATTTCCAAGAAAATTTGAGTGTAAATGATATTTTGAGATACCCCAAATAGTAATACAATATGAAAATACCTGTGATTTTATTGGGGAGTGGGTGGGAGAGGAGGGGGGAAGCTAAATATAAGGTGATGGAAAGAGAAGTCACATTAGGTGGTGAACTTATTATACATCAAGTTGACAATGCACTGTAGAACTGTATGCCTGAAACCTATGTAATCCTTGCTAACAGATGTCACCCCAATAAGTCTAACAATAAAAATGAATTAAAAAAAAAAAAAGAATTTAGGAGAAGCATGACTTTGGATTTGAAACCAAAAAGTTTTCTATTTTCACCAACCGCTAACTGAAATTTAGCATTTCCTTAAATTATGAATGTAGGCACCGATACACAGTAGTATTAGTAAATCAACATTTTGATGGTAGAGAAAACTGTGAGTTGTGTATTTTACAGTTTGTGTTTCATAGCAATTAAAGCGAAATAGTGAAATAGCCTTTACAACATCATGAATCTTAATCAGTTCCACTGGCCTGTCTTCATACAGCAGTGGTGAATTCCAGGTTACCTGAAGGATGCAGAATAGTTTCATATACACACTTTATGTTTGAGTCCCTCTTCCAATTCCTGGAAGAGTTAGTTATGTGAATACTGACCCAGACGAACTCTCTGAGGTAAAGACAACAATCTGTAAACACTTTATCTACACTGGATCTACAATGCAAATTACTGAGTCATTCAGTTGGTGCATCTCCAAGGGTGATTTCTTCTCTAATTAAATTCATTAGCACCTTAATCATAATTTTGTGTACTGTAGACTCTACATCTCCAGAGATGCCACCAGGATAATCAACACACAGAACAGGACTTACAGAACCAGATCCTCCGGAGGAGGTGGGTGGGGGGGAGTCATAAAAAAAAATAATAAACAACATGAGGTCAAATGACCAAAAGGGAAAAGTCCAGTTTGTGCAGAAATAAAATATGTAAAAACTCTCTTGTTTAGATCATGACCTTCCAAGTAGGCAAACCTGTTTAAATTTAAGCTGTCTTTGCGGATGACATCTGAACTGATTTATAGAAGATGAAATGTTAATTTTAGAACAAGTGATTTAAAACTTGTTTCAAATACAGATTAGGTTTGTCAAGTAGTTTGTCACCTAATTTCAGACAGGCCAGTTGAACATACAGAATTGTGTCAGTATGGGAGTGGGGAGAGAGGGAAACAGCAGGACTATTAGCTCCTTTTGTCTCAACACGCTCATGGAACATTTGCCAAAATAGACAGGACACCAGGCCATAAAAACAAAAGCTGTAATGCACTGCAAAAATAACTTAAATCATACAGAATCTATATCTTACAAAATATAATTCAACTAGAAATTAATAAGGAAAGCCTAACTCCATTTCCCAATTATTAATAAATGAAGCAACACAAGTCTCAATCACTCCCCTGTCCTCGCCAGTGCTCTGCCCACAATTCCAGCGGCCTTGGTCTCTTCGGACTCTCAGATTCATCTCCTCAACTCAGCATCTACCAGCACCTTCCTAGGTATCCCTCTCTGAACCACAGCATGGAAACATTTTAGGAGGCGGCCAGGTGGGCCAGTCCTCAGGAAGCTCAGTTGGTTCACTTCCCATCCCTCAGTGATCACGGTCAACTGTTTCTGACATGATTTTCTGATTTGTCTGCTTGTTAGGCAGGAGGTGAATCTGGTCCTTTCTGCCCATCTTGGCCTGAATTACCTTTCCAAGTACAATGATAATTAAATATTTTAAAATTTACCTATATTTCATGAAAATAGGTCAAAGTAAAATGATGATATTACAGGTTCTTAAGCATAGTAAATTAATTCTCTCTCATTTTCTGAGAAGTGTATGGTTATATTATGATATACATAGGAAAGTATACATTTTCAAACCCAAAATCTGTATCTTGCTTAATAGTGAAACACTAAACACTTTCTTATTTATGATTATTTTTAAAGTAGAGTTTTCCTCCTCTTTATGTGAGTCTTTATGCTTATGTCATAACAGAAATACATGAGATACAATTAGAATAATGATGTTCAAGGATGCCTGTGACCCTCTTCAGTACTACAAGTGAAGAAAAATTACAAATTCTGGCCCCGAAACAGAATTATACAGTATAATTCTCACAACTCCCAGCAAAATGTGTATGCTTCAGTGGAAATGACAACAGAAAAACAAATGAGATGAAGAAAAATATCAATAAAATTGATAAACTTTTAGCCAGACTGATCTACGATGAAACGAGCACACAAATGACAAATATCAGGAATGAAAGAGAAGACATAACACAAACCTAAAGACATTAGAAGGGAAATAAAGGAGCAGCATAGATGGCTCCATTTAAAGGGACTAATCCCTTGTAGCACACAAATTTGCCACACCTCACTCAAAAAACAAGAAGATAATATGAATATCTCTTTTGCTATGAAAGAACTTGAATTCATAGTAATAATCCTCTCAACAAAGTAGAATCCAAAGGTAAATTACACCATTCACAATGTCTACTAAACACTTAAGGAAGAAATAATACCCATTCTACAGAAATTTTTCCAGAATATAATGGCTGTCCAGAAAAACCTTTGTTTTTCATATTCCATGGCTGGATACTTTCCTGAAAGCCCTTGGAGGTGTAGAAGAGTATGAAACACTTCACAGATCAGTTTACAAGGCCAGCGTTACCTTGATACCAAAACCAAAGAGTTTAAAAGCAACATGCAGAATCATACATGAACACAGGTATAAAGATACTCAACAAAATTCTAGCAAATCAAAATTATACATGATACCCAAGTGGTATTTATCCTGACAATGCAAGGTCGATTCCATAATTGAAGATCAATGTATGTAATTCACTATATCAACAAACTAAAATCATATGATCACCTCAATAGATGCAAAACATACTGAGACAAAGTTCAACTTTTTTGAGACAAAGTTCAAGGATTTTTTATAAAAACCCTTGACAAATTAGGAATAGAAGGTAGTAATCCCCAATATGATACCAGACATATCCAAAGCCCTAGAGTTAGTATCATACTTAATCACAATAACCCAAATGCCTTCATCCCAAGATTGTATAATAAATAAGGAAAAGATGGCCTCTCTCACCACTCATATTCCACACCAGATGTAGGTCCTAACTGGAGCAATAAGGCAAGAAAGAAATAAGATTCATATTTGAAAGGATGAAATTAAAGTTGTCTTATCCCCACACAAAATTGTTATATACATAGAAAATCTGAAAGATTCTATGAAAGCAGCTACTATAAATGAGTTTAGTATGGTTATAGGATACACAGTCAAAAATTATATATATATATATATATATATATATATATATATATATATATATATAGAGAGAGAGAGAGAGAGAGAGAGAGAGAGAGAGAGAGAGAGGTTCACATTTCTACAAATAGAAAGAAAAGCAGAAATAGAAAACCATGAGGATGCTGAGAGCAGGGAAATCCCTGATACCACAGAGTTATTCATGGATTCATTTGTTCTTACGCAATATCTGCTAAGCTTGTAGTTGCGGTTAGTGCTGAAGGAGAAACACAAATGAACAGAAAGGTCCTTAACCTTCAGGCACTAGCATGGTATAGCATATGACTGGTAGCACTTTTCAAGTGGTTCTTCTACTTTAATTTTGAGTTGTTTATTAAAAGGACAATTTCCTCAGTTAAAAAAAAATGCTTGTCTTACTTGACCTACTCTCATCTTTTTTAAAAACCTCGCAAAAGTATAATAGATTGTGTACTACTGTGTGTCGGGCACTATGTTAACAGTTTCCACCCATTATGCCATTTAAGCATCATAACTTCCTGAAGTATATATTATTCTCTTTTTTTGGAGGTTTAAAAAACCTGAGGTGTAGAGATGAATAAAACAACTTTCTCAAAGTCACACTCTCACAAGTATGAAGGCTAACCCTGGTCACCTCTTTCCAACATATTTGGGATTCTGTTTAAAATCCAGAGCTGGCTGTGTTCAGGATGGTACACTCATTCCATCTCCGTCTGCCTGAACCTCAGCTCCACAGGCAGGCTCCGGGGCCATCTACTTATCCACATGCAGTTCCGTGTTTCCTCCTCCTCCTGGACACTTGTCACATGAAAATTTTAATAAACTTTATTTTTAGAGCAGTTTTAGGTTCACAGCTATTTAAGCAGAAAGTGCAGACAGTTCCTGTGTCATCTCTGTCCCCAAATGTGCAAATCGCGGCCACCGTGGCTATCACACACCAACCACAGGACTATACTCAGAACAAATCATGAACCGATACAGACACATCATTATCACACCAAGTCCGTAGTTTACGTTAGGGTTCACTCCTGGCGCTGTGCATTCTGTGGGTTTAGACAAACATATAAGGACATGTACCCACCATTACACTATGACACAGAACAGTTTCAGTGCCCTGAAAACCCTCGATGCCATACCTAAGCTAACTTAAAATTCTCCATTTCGATTTATCACCAAGAATGAAAAGTCATCTCTTTGAGAACCTTGCAGTTAACAAGGGTCCCTTTGAAAAATGCATTTACTCTTAAGAGGGTTCAGTAGAGATGGCAGTCTTTTATTCAGTAAATGTCTGTGAAGCATTTACTATGTGCTGAAGAGCAGTAGTGAACCAAACAGCCAATGCCTCTGCTTTGGTGAGGTTTGCATGCCGGTTGTAAGAGAGAGAATAAACAAGTAAATGAGAAGGTGCTCTAGATGCTGTAGAGAAACTGTAGCCGAGTGATGTGACAGAGAGTGCTCATGTAGAGAAAGGAACACACTACAGAGTCATCTAAGAAGGACTTTCTTCAAATAGGTAGAGTATAATATTTTCAACAAGTGTTGCCCTTGAAATCCAAACTTTCTGTCAAACTCATGTGTTCATTGTCCTTAGGATCACCAGCAGAAAAAAATACTGACAAATAAATAAATCACAGGTTGTTCTTCATTACAAACTGGTCACGGGGGAAAAAGTTACTTTTACCTAACTTGACGTTGAGACTTATAAACTACCAACTTGTTATGAGTTGGTTCTTTACAGACTAAACAATATTTAAAATAAACTTCATCAAGGTTTTCTTCAGTCCAAGGTGTGTATAATCAGAGTCACGGTCATGTTAATTTATTCTAAATTTACTGTGAAAAAAAAAAATCAAAGTATTTCCAGAAAAAAAAATGCTGAAGTAAAATTTAAAAGAACACTGTGCTTCTCCTACACACTAATACTCACCACATCCGATATGTCTAGGACTTCTCCTGCTGGCCTGACTTGTTCAAATAATAAGCTATCCAAGAGCATAGACACACACACTTTGTACTGAAAAGAGATTTAGATTTTGGAGAGAGGGGGAAGATTTCATCATTTCTATTTCCACGAAACTCATAGAAATCTATACTTAAATAAAAAATTGTTTCTAGAACTTGGCCCTAAGAACACGGTAGCCATTTTTAAAGCTAGGAAAACAAATGTAATATCCAAAACTTCAGCAGCTGATTAAAGGTCTCTTGGATGAGGAACCTCTTCAAGCCAATTCTCCAAGTCTTTTTTAGAGCAGTGCCACATTGTTTGGTCCTTGGGACTCACCTGCCTCCTCCCACCACTTCTCTACGACCCCATGTTTGCCACAGAGAAGGTCAGGGAGACTCTCTGCCTTTGCTATTCAAAAACTCTCAGTCTCACCTTCTCAACTCCTTTAATTCTCACAACATAGAGACATGAGTTTTATTCCTGTGGGTAACTCACCTCTCCGCTATTTCCTCAAGGGAAGAGTAATTAATTTTAGGAGTCTTTGCCAAAATGGCAATCAAATGCCCTTCCTCCTATGGATGGTCTCTCCAGAGAATGACATTTTGACAAGGGTTAGAATTTATTATTGGGCCTGGATAATCATCAGGCTACAGTCAGAACCTGGATTCGTCCTTTTTTTCCCAATAAATGTTCACTGAACATCTAAAATGTCCCATGCAGTGCTGCTCACTAATAACAATGACAGTAACTAACTATTGAGTGTTGTATGCCAGGCCCTGCATTAAACACATGAAGGATACTATCATTCCCATTTTACAAATGGAGAAACGGAGGCACTCTGAACTTAGGTAATTTCCCCAGGATTAGAAGGGAGTAGTTTGTTAGGGGTGAAGTAAAAATACTAATCTGCCTCCACAGCCCACACAGTACCTCTGCCCTCATGATACAGGTACCTCAACTATTAAAAAAAACAAAAAGTGCTTGCTTACAAGTGTCACCCCAATAAGTCTAACAATAAAAAAAAATACATTAAAATTTTTAAAAAATAGGAAAAGTGGTGAGGACTACCAAAAAGGACACAGCGCTGTATGTTCACAGGCATGACCTAAACTGCAGTGAGGTGAAATCCTCGGGGCAGGTATTCTTAAGAACTGATGTTGCAGTTGAAGTAAAAAGAAAACATATATGTGTATACACACACACATGCACACACACGCACGCGCACACACTATCTAAGCTAAGGTCTAGACCAGATAAATAAGAGAGGGCTTGAGGAGGTTAGCAAGTTCAGCGGTGGAGCTGGGCCATGTCATTTGGGGAACAGTGTGAACAAGGTACCTGTGTGAGCCCATCAGTACATTTGTGATTCCATACAGTTATGAGCTAAAGCCAATTAATTGTATGTTTCCAAATGTATCTTCGAGTGCACTACACATTTTCATTGTCACTATCAATTAGCTGGAATCACTTAAGCAGAAGAGTTAAAATACATCAAACAGTTGAACAGCTCCAGTGATGACTCACCAAAATGAACAAGGACGGCTTGGTTAAAGCACACAGACATTGGATGGATACAGACCCACTCTCCACTATGAGCTGGGTTGTGAATGTTTTCTTACCTTGAAATAAGTTACTTAACCTTTCTCATCCGCACTTTTTCTCATCTTCAAAATAAGACTAATAATACATGTGATTGTTTTGAGGATTAAATAGACTCACAGTAAAAAAAAAAAAAAAAGTAGCCACATTTGTATTAACTTGAAAAAGAACAACCGAATCAACCTTGACATGAAATTTCCACAACTTTGAAAATCTGTTTTCAAATGACTAAAGAAATCTACCTTACATTCTTCATGAATTATTTCCCGTCACAAAACAACGAACAGAGCCACCCTCTCTCCCCGGAGCTCTTGCTCTGCTGGCCTCCAATGCTGAAGTCTTCAGGTGCTATACCTTCGGGTACATTCTTTGGGCTCAGCCCACATTCCCAGTGGTGCTTCATGGCTGAACGTTGGTATTTCTGATTTGTAACTTTTTTCCTGTATGATTTAAAAGACTACATGCAAACAGTAACTAGGGAAATGGAGTGGCTATATTATTATCAGACAAAAAAAAAAAGACTTTAAGAAAAAATTGGTATGAGAAAAACCAAGGCACTATACCACTATATTAATAAGCACATATGCAAACACTGGCAAAACAAAGGGACAGTAGACAGTTCTAAAATAAGAGTTATATCCCATTTTTCAATAATGTGTAGAACAATTATAAATAAGATTAATGAGGGAACAAAGGATTTAAGCAATACTGTGAACTAACTAGACCTAACAGAAATATGAATAACCCAAACACACTAGAATGTATGTTCTTCCCAAGTGAACATGAAAAATTCTTCAGGGTACGCTACATGTTAGGTACAAAACAAGGTTCAATAAATTTAAAAGCACTGAAAGCATACAAAGAATATGACTCAACCAGAAAAAGGGAATGAAATATTACCATTTGCAACAACATGGACAGACCTAGAAGATATTCTGCTAAGTGAAATAAGTCAGACAAAGACAAATATGTGATTTCACTTATATGCAGAATCTAAAAAACAAAATAAACAAATAACAAAACAGAAACAAACTCACAGAGAGAACAAATGAATGGCTGCCATCTGAAGGGACTGGGTAGAAAAGGTAAAGGAAATAAGTATAGATTGGTAGTTACAAAATAATCGTAGGAATGTTAAATACAGCACAGGGAATACAGTCAATAATATTGTCATCAGTACATAAGGTGCCCAGTGGATACTAGACTTACAGGGGCAGGTGCGGGGGTAGGAATCACTTCTCAAGTTATATAAATATGTAACAACTATACTGTACACCTGAAACTAATATAATATTTAATGTCAATTGTAATTGGAACCTTTTTGTAATTTTTAAAAAATACAACACACCAAAACTAAGGTGATGCCATAAAAGCAGGACTCAGAGAGAAATTTATATCTATAAATGCCTACATTGTTAGAGAAAAAGATCTCACCTTAATGAATAAGAAAGGAAGAGAATAATAAACTAAAAGCAAGCAGGAGGAAGAAATCACTATTAGAATACATAAAATGAAATAGAGAGTAGAAACAAATAGGATCAACTAACAAAAGCTTGGCTCTTTGAAAAGACTGATTGAATTGACTAATCTTTAGGAAAAGTTACCAAGAAACAGAAGAGAAAACTCAAATTGCTAAAATCAGGAATGAAAGTGAGGACATTACAAGCAACTTAACAGAAATTTTTTTAAAATAAGAAAATACTATGAATAATTTTACACCAACAGATAGATAACCTAGATGAAAAACATTTTTAGAAACATACGAACTATTCAATCAACGTGAAAAAAACATAAAATGTGACCAAACCTATAACAAGTGCAAAGATTAAATTAACTAATAAAAAATATCTTCCAACAACAAAAGGTCTAAGACCAGATAGATTTTACTGGTAAATTCCATCAAACTTTTAAAGAAGAATTAACACTTATCCTTCTAAAATTATTTTCAGAAAAAGGAAACTAGAAGAGGATGGAATACTTCCTAATGCATTCTGTGAAGCTATTATTATCCTGATACCAAAGCCAAACCAAGATAGATAGATAGATAGATATAGATTTTTTAAACATTATTTTTAAAATGTGCAAAGGACATGAACAGAAATAGCACAAAATAAGATATTCAAACCATCAATAAGAACATGAAAAACAAAATGCTCAACATTGTTAGCATCAAGGTATTAAAAATTCAAACCACAGTAATTTATCATGACATAGCTCCTAGTAAACTCAAAGGAAAACAGCTAACAATTCCAAGTGACAAGGAAATGGAACAACTGAAAGTCTCTCATGTTTTTTATGTCACCCCACATTTTTAATGCTGCCTGGTATTTCATACTGACCAATAACTGTAATCTGGAGCCTTGTAAGATTTCTGGCTACTTCAATAACCCTCTGAAAAAAGAAAAAAACAGCTTTTGTATAAAAACTCATATGGAACAATGAAAGAATTTGAATAGCCAAAGCAGTCTTGAGCAAGAAGAATAGAATTGAAACCATCACAATTCCCGATATCCAAATATATTACAAAGCTCCTGTAATCAAAACAGTAGGTAATGGCAAAAATGGGTATGGTGGGTACAGACATATAATACATACCAGAAATAAACCCACACATAGTCAATTAAACTTTGACAAGTGTGCCAAGAACATACAGTGGGGAAAGAAGAATTTATTCAATAAATGGTTTAGCAACCCTGGATATACACATGCCGAAGAATAAAACTGGACCCTTATCTCACACCATATACAAAAATCAACTCAAAATGGATTAAAGACTTAAACATAAGCCCTGAAATCACAAAACTCCTTGAAGGAAACACAGGGAAAGCTCCTCAACATCGATCTGGGCAATAATTTTTTGGATATGACATTAAAAACAAAAATAGACAAGTGGGATTGCATAATATTAAAAATCTTCTACACAGCGAAGGAAACAATCAAGAGTAAAAAGGCAACCAATGAATGTAAGAAAATATTTACGAACCATGTATCTGATAAAAGGTTAATATCCAAAATATGTAAGGAACTTTTATAACTTAATGGCTCAATTTCAAAATAGATGAAGGAACTGAATAGACATGTCTTAAAACAATGCAAATGGACAACAGGAATGTGAAGAAGTGTTCAGCATCACTAATAATCAAGGAAATGCAAGTCAGAACCACAATGAAGCATCACCTCACATTTGTACTAATGATAGTAATATCATTACTAGAAAGATAAATGATAAATGTTGGTGAAGATGTGGAGAAAAGACAATCCTTGTGTACTGTTGGAAGGAATATAAATTTGCATAGTCATTATGGAAAATAGTATGGAGATTCCCCAAAAAATTAAAAACAGAGCTACTTTTGATCCATAAATCCCACTTCCGGGTGTGTACCCAAAGAGATATCTGCATTCACGTTCATCGCAGCATTATTCACAATAGCCAAGACACAGAAACAACTTACATGCCCACTGATGGATGAATGGACAATGTAGTATATACATAAAGGAATATTATACAGTCCTTAAAAAGAAGATAACTTGCCATTGGTGACTACATGGATGAACCTAAAGGACATTATGCTAAGTAAAATACAACAGACTGAGAAAGAGAAATACTGCCTTCCTTACATGTGTAATCTAAAATAGTCAAACTTACAGAAGCGGGGAATAGAATGGTGGAGGCCAGATGCACTGAGAGGGAAAACAGGGGAACTAAGTGTCAGTTGTGCCAGATGATTATAGTTAATAATACTGTATTGCTGTATGAGTATACTTGAAATTTGCTAAGAAGATAGACTATTCCCACAAAAATATAGTTAACAAGGTGTGTAATGAATACCTTAAATAGCTTGATGGTGCAATTGATTCACAATGCATACTTATATCAAAATATCAAGTAATAAACCTTCAGTACACGAGATCTTCTCTGTCCATAATATTTCAATAAATTGGGGGGCAAGGGAATAAGACAAAAGAAAAACAGTTTTTAGAGTCAAGAACTTTAAAATGGCTGCCATTAATTTTATGCCTTCACCAATCTAGCTCCCAATTTTCCAATAAAGTTTGAATATTAATAAGACATTAGGAACTCTTCTGTGATATGAGTCAACAGTGAAATTACATCACAGGTCCACACAGGGGACCTCTGCCACCTATTCACGTGGCATTCAGCTTTCTGAATGATACAGGCTCAGAGAGAGGACGGTCTCTATCAGGCTTCACTTCCAAGCGCAGGGAATACAATTCCCACTGAAGAATGAGTGTTTTCAACATGTCTCTCCAGAATACCTGCTTTTAAGACAAAGCCTTCGCATCAAAGGAGGTAATTAATTCCTAGGAGAGAAAGCAGCAGCTACAAGACGAGGTGCCCGGAAGCTTATGGAAACCTCTTTCAGTGTCCATACGGAACAAGGTGGAAACTTCTTGATTGTTGTTCACCTCTCCAGAGCAAGATTCACCACAGGCAAGCGATGCCCTTGAATGTGCTTCTTCCACACTAGCTTCTCTCGCCCAGCAGGAGTGCAGCCATTGATTGAAGGTCATTTCTCCATAGCATTTCAAGGGAATCCATGCTAAACTCTGAGGCAGGAGGCAGAAAACAGGTTTCAAACAGGTTTTCTGTGAGAAAGTTTTCAGGCCTTAGGCTACGTGAAAAAAGTTTGACTCGTAAGAACACCCTTTTTCTTTTTAACAGGTTTGTTGGGGTACAGTTGATATACCAAAAAATTGCACATGATCAATATATTCAGATTCTTAACAAGTATTAATTTGATAGTGAATTACCTGAATAGGCTTTTCCCAAATGTGACCGATACAGAAATTTACTGATGACCAGAGACTGTCAGTTTGCATATGGGATTGGTTCTGAACACCCCCAAACACCTAAGGAAGCTAAGGTAAGTTTTTCAATAGTACTGGTACTTACTAAAGATTGCTACCTTCCATATATAGTGCTCATTATTTTTCAACACTTTTCAGACATAGCAATAGAGTATTTCCATACCACCGCAATTCTCCAAACCTCAAATAATGCTCACAACAACTTCTGAGGTCGACATTATTATTCCAGCTTTATAGATGAGGAAACAAGGATGTAAGGTGTCAAAGTAATGTAGCCTAAATAGAAGAAATTGCAACCAGGATTCTAATCTGGTCTTTCTGGTTCTCAAACCAATGCACTTAACCACTGGGATAATCATTTTTTAAACTCTATGAAAGAGTCTGGGGGCCCATATTTTGGAAGGGGATAGAGGAGGGGATATTTAGGGCTAAAGGAGAGGCCAAGATAAAAGGGCTGTTCAATGAAAGCAGAACCACGTTTTTCTTAATATTTGGGAGTTCCAATATGTCATTGCGGTGGGGGGAGGGTGCACATCCACACGCTGATGAACTTGCTTCATATAAACTCACCTCTGAGGCAGTGTTAAGGTAATTATTACTATTATAGTAATATCAAAAAGATTACTGCTTCAATATTATGCATTATAACATAAGAATAAAGGGCGTAAGTTAAGAATTTAGAGGAAAAATCTTAGCGAGCATAAGCTGACCTAATCTAGGCTCTGCCCTGTATTAGCTGCTTGGGCTAATAAGGATCCTTCTCTAAGCTTCTATTTCCTAATGTGTAAAACAAATATAAAAATGGAAGTAGTAACTATCTTGTGGGTTAGTAGTGAGGATTCCATGACCAAATGTCTGCAAAAACACTTAGAAGACAGTAAATGCTCCGTAAGTTTTACTTACTATTATCATCGTCATTATAATAAGTAACATTAGCCCCTGAGATTGTTTCCTCATTGGCAAAATGGATGATGTAATACCAACACACAGGATGCTGTCACATGAAAATGGGTATGTGTGCAAAGCACTTGCTACTGCACCACACACATCGCCATCATTTAAAAGTGCAGATTTTTAGCTCCTGTAAAGTCACTGCATTTAGGAAACATGTGGCATGACTACCTTTAAGTAGCTCATGCATCCATTCTTTACAGTCCTATCACCGATGCCCCGTTAGTCCTTACTCAACTGCTATAAACAGTCTGCTACTAGGATTCATGCGTCTGCCTTCCACCCGCCTCCTGAACCTCAGCCCATTTCATCCAAACACACAGATCTTCACTAGAATAATATCTAAGAGTCCTCCTTCTTCACATTCCTCTTCATCCTCCCACTCATATTCTCCAGAACATTCCATGGTTCCACATTTCCTGGAGGTTAAAGAAAAATTTCGGAAGCTCTGCATTGACAGGCTTTACATCCAGCTACTACTTCCTTCTCAGGAACGGCTGCCCCTGTAGGTCAATCTACCACTTCAGGTTAAACCCTCGCTCATCTGGGACGATAAGTGGGCACAGGTGGTGTCTCACCTGCGTGTTTACAGAAGTTCCTCGTGTCTCTCATCCTAACAAAGGCTTCTGGGAGGCGATTTAGTCATCTTCAAGAACTCAAACTCTTTCTCTCCAACACAAGCACACACACACACTCACACCTCTCAAAAGAATTCAGTAGAACCCAAGAATTTATGACATATTAGAATAGAAAATTTACTAAGTTCAAGATTTCATTAATGAAAATCGTCTTCTTTTCAGATCATGTAATTAACCATCACATTAAATATATGGAGAATAAGAATAACGTGACTGAGCTTGTTTTACTGGGGCTTACAGAGAATCCAAAGATGCAGAAAATCATATTTATTGTGTTTTTTGTCATCTATGCCATCACTGTGGTAGGAAATGTGCTCGTCGTGGTCACCATCAATGCCAGCCCATCACTGGGGTCCCCCATGTACTTTTTCCTGGCCTACCTCTCCTTTATCAATGCCTGCTACTCCTCTGTCAATACCCCCAAACTGATCGCAGATTCCCTTCATGAAAAGAAGACTACCCTGTTCAATGAATGCATGACCCAAATCTTTGGGAACATTTTTTTGGAGGTGCCGAGGTCATCCTGCTCACGGTGATGGCTTATGATCGTTATGTGGCCATCTGCAAGCCCTTGCACTACACAACCATCATGAGTCGGCGGGTGTGCGGCCTGCTTGTGGGCATAGTGTGGATGGGAGGCTTTCTTCATGCAACCATACAGATACTCTTCATCTTCCGATTACCCTTCTGTGGCCCGAATATCATAGACCACTTTATGTGTGATCTGAACCCTCTGCTCAATCTTGCCTGCATGGATACCCACACCCTAGTTCTCTTTGTTGCTGCCAACAGTGGTTTCATCTGTCTGTTAAACTTCCTCCTCTTGATGGTCTCCTATGTGGTCATTCTGCGCTCCCTGAGGACCCACAGCGTGGAGGCGAGGCACAAAGCCCTCTCCACCTGTGTCTCCCACATCACAGTGGTCGTCCTATTTTTCGTGCCCTGCATATTTGTGTATATGAGACCCGCAGCCACTTTGGCAATTGATAAAGCAGTTGCTGTATTCTACACTATCATAACTCCCATGCTAAATCCTTTAATCTATACTTTGAGAAATGCCCAGATGAAAAATGCTATCAGGCAATTGTGTGGGAAGAAATCTATTTCAGGTGATAAATAAATGTGCTGGAGCCCAAAATTGATTCCACTGAGGCAAAGACCAATAGAACATGTTGGAGGATCTCAGCGAGAAATACTTATGGGATTAAGAAAAAAATTAACTGCTATAAATCTTACATAGATTCTGCATTCAGGGAAGCAGAAAAGGGTGTAAGAAAAGACTGAAAAACATAACCCGGGACCACTCATTGTAGATTTAAAAATACTACCAAATTCGGGTTTAGTTTTACTAGCTTCAACCATGTGTATGCATTAGGCTTCCCTTCTAATAGCAAAGTAAAGAAATAATAGAATTTATTGTGGTTGAGTGGTAATCCCGTAACAATCCAAGGAGGTAGGCACTGCTAGTATCACCATTTTATAGATAAGAAAACTGACAGAAAGGGGAAGGTATCAAAACAGAAATATTGGAAACCCAGTAAGCACAACTGATTTCCCAGATCATGCCCTTAACTGCTGTTAGCTGCCAGGCAATGAGGGCAGATCAGATAACCATGCTAGTGCCCACTGATTGAGCCAGGGACTATGCCAGACACAGTGTATATATTAGTTTATAATCTGTAACTAAAAACCTAATAATTTTTCATTATTATTCATAACTGTGCTTGTTTTTAGATACAGCAATGGATTGTCATATGTTGCCTGTAACATTAGGGTATGTGACTACTTTAGGGCTATAAAAGAAACAGCCATTTAACCTTGAACAGGAAGGAAATGAAGATAGCACCACCTTTCCAAATTTCTTTGCAGGTTTCAGAACCATTTTGTATTGCTCGTATCATTCATCTTATGCTGATAAGCCATCAGAAATAAAAGAACATTTTGATGTCATACAGAAGTTTTATTAAATATATTTATACTCTACAAAACACTTGCCTGCCATGTAACAATAGTCTCTACAAGGTAGCACAAGGTCTGGTACAGAATAAATATTGAAGGGAGGGAGGGAGGCAAATAAATTCAATAAAATGAAGAGCAAAAGAGTAGTATTGGAAATTAGGAAACTCGTTCCTACATTTTTTAGCTTCAACTCTAAGGAGAATTCTGGTGAGACCTCTCAGAGGAACTACAATTTGCTTTTACTCCTGCTTAAACTGAGGATGAAAAGAAATTAAAACTACAATTCTCAGCACATAAGAACATATTATAGCCTGCCTCAATATTCTGTAACATTTTATGACCATCTGAGTTGTTTAGGTTATAGTTCTCTGTTAATCAGTGTGCTTTTTTGGTAACATTTCATTATTAAAAGCTGTTTTTAAAAATATGTGACTCCATCTACACACAAAGCAATTTCAGGATATGTTGCTTTCACTTCTTGTGTTCTTCATTCATTAATCAAAAAATATATTTGAGCCCATGGAATGTATAAGGCATGTTGGTAGCTGCTGGGGCTTCAGTGGTCACTACAAAGAGATCCAGTTCTCCTGCCTTCACAGATCCTAGGATCCATTGACAATCTCCCGAGAGAGAGCTGAAAATTACAACACAATGTTATGAGAAATAAAACAGTGGCAGCACAGAGTACTATAAAACCACACTGGAGGAACACACAAGAAACACCTACAGTGCCAGGAAAAGATTTCTAGATGAAAAGGCATCAAAAATGGGACCCAACAGAGGCAAAGAAGTCAGGTGGCAGAGTGGATGGGCATGAGGTTGGAGGAGAGTGTCCGAGGAGCGAGGCTATATAACAAAGGCCAGGAAGTGAAAAGAGTATGCAAGGAACCTAATCAGTTCAATACCGCTGTGGTTATTAATTCATCCTTTCATTAAACAATTTTTTATTCAACCTCCCACTGGGCATTGCGCTTATAAAAGGATAAATGGCAGGACAGGTAGCTGGAGAGATAAAAATAGAGAAAATCCAGAAGGGTTTCATAATTGTAAGGCTCAAGGATAAACACCATGGAGACAGAAAATACTGAGACATATTTTAAGTTGGTGGGTGATGCAATTAGATTTGAGTTTTAGAACAATAACTCTAGATATAGTACAGGAAATGGATTGAAGGGGACAAGACTGACAGCAGATTGAAGGTGAGCAATGAGGAGATTACTGCAGTGATTTGGGTGTGAAAGGATGGAGGCCTAAATCAGTGGTGCCGGTAGGATGCAGAGATCGGTGGACCCTACCGGGTCCAGCTCGAGACCCCTCACCAGGCCAGTGCTCCCACATCCTCTGCCCTGTGTGCTTGGGCTGCTAACAGCCCCACTCTTCCAGGACATACCAGTGGCCAATGAATGACTAGAGCCTTGGTCCACCTGTACCCTGGAGGATTTGTCCCCTTCTTACCAGTCCAGGCCACAGTTCCTTGGTCACAGCCTCAACCCACCAGCACCCCAATGGGAAGTTCCCAGCTGGCCAGTTCCTTTCTTGCCTGCCACTGTCTGTTCAACTACCATGAACTAGTTCTGGCCCAAAGTAACCAACTGAACTTCACCATCCCATGGGCAACAACTATACCTCCTCCAAAAGACTGAAATCCCAGTAGTCACTAACATCTCAATATTACATAATAAGAATGTTTTAATACCAGCCTATTATTCTAGATTTCTACCTTTTAGCTCCTACAGATACTTCAGATTTCTGGGTAATAGATAAATATTTATTTATTAACAAGCAGTAAATTATGACAAGAGTTGGGATGGGAGACAGTAATTCTGGATTTCAGACAAAGCTTTAGCTCTGTGTTGAAATGGCTATACGCCAGTATTACCCAACCCCGTGTTAGGGTCAATGTCTTCATCTACAGATCAAGAGGACTGAACCTAGATTACTTCTATTACTTTTATCTGCAGTGCTCAATGATTCTGTTTGTCAGAAGTCACTTTTTTCCTCCACAGCTTCCTCATAGCATTTTTTACATCAGTATTTCTGAGGGTGTAGATTAAGGGATTTAACATAGGGACCACCATAGTATAAAAGACAGCAACAGCTTTATCAATGGGCAGTGTGGTTACTGGGCGCAGATACACAAATACGCAGGGTACGAAGAATAAGACAACTACTGTGATGTGAGAAACACAGGTAGAGAGGGCTTTGTGCCTCCCTTCCAAGCTGTAGTTCTTTAGGGAGTGCAAGATGACCACATAGGAGACCACCAAGAGGAGGAAGTTTAACAAGCAGATGAACCCACTGTTGGCAGCAACAAAGAGGCCAAGGGTGTGAGTGTCCATGCAGACAAGTTCCAACAAAGGGTACAAGTCACACATGAAATGATCGATCACATTGGGGCCACAGAAGGGCAGCCAGGCTATGAAGAGGATCTGAATGGTGGCATGAAGAAATCCTCCAGTCCAAGCTACCACCAGCAGGAACAGGCACAGCCGGTGGCTCATGACGGCCGTGTAGTGCAGAGGTTTGCAGATGGCCACATAGCGGTCATAGGCCATCACCGTCAGCAGGATGATCTCAGTAGCACCAAAAATGTGTTCTGCATAGACTTGAGCCATACATCCATTAAATGAGATAATTTTCTCCTCGTGAAGAGAGTCCACAATCAGCTTAGGAGCTGAAGAAGAAGAATAAACTGTGTCTATCAAGGAAAGGTGTGTCAGGAAGAAGTACATGGGGGAGTTCAGAGCCTGGCTGGTGGTAATGGTCACCACGATGAGCACGTTGCCTGTGAGTGTTACCATGTAGACAACCAAAAACACCAGAAACACTATTTTCTGCATTTTGGGGTTCTGTGTAAGACCTAATAAAATGAATTCAGTCACATTACTTTTATTCTCCATCTATGTGATGTGGGTTTTAAAACTTTCAAGAAGGAATGCTTTACCTAAAAAATAAAGAAAAGGGGGAGGGGAGGAACTTAACACCATTGATACTGGTAGTCAATAAGTCAAGTCTATACAATCGACCAGCTACATTTACTGCAAAGCCTACTTCCATTTACTTGAGGAGGACTACACACATCACTCAAGATCATGTTTAAAACTAGGTAATCTCATTATTCATTCTCACTTTTTCCAGGACTTCAGATTCCTTGATTCTCTGTATCTTAATGTATTCCTAAAGCACAAAGGCAGTAAAGAGTAAGATGAACCGTCCCGGCCACATGTGGTCAAGACCCACAGTGAAGTACATGGGAAGGAAACCTCTTCCAGATGATCCCACGAGTGCTTCATTGAGAAGCAAGCCTTAGATTGAAGCCCCAGGACAGTGGTCTCCCTTCGGGACAGTCCACTGCATCAGAGAACCCTTCCGGGCACAAGAACCCTGGAGAACCAAGTGCAGTGCACTTCTAATTGCCACCTCTTCTCTAGAGGAGACGGCTCCTGGGAGAGCCAACAGCTGACTACGAATATGTTTAACTTCCTGAAGGTCTGTGCCAAAGGTCAGATTTTGTGATGGAAATCGGACAGAAAACCACAAACTTGACTCATTCGTTATCAGTATTTCACTTATACCTTCAGTTTCTTGCAAATCTTGAAGTAACATATATTTTAACTTTATTTTAGAACACTTACAGAATCTATTTTTAAAACATTTCCCTTTTACAATTTTCATCTCTCTCATCCCACACCACATAGAAACAGCCTAGTCTTATGTCAAAATGAATGTCTTTGATGTCCTTTCTTAACTGACAAACACGGCACAGAATCGTTCTTTTTCTGTCATGTTCAAAGACCAATAATGTGCCTCTTACCACTCAAATCCACCCATACCCACATTTTTTGAAACGAGAAATGGGCAGAAGTGTTGATCTAGCAGGGTGATCCTGGCCTTTAATCAAAGGGCCCTCAGACTATAATTGAAAGGCAAGGGTCTAAGAATACAAACTTCTTCCAAGCAGAGAAAGCTTGGTTACTTGTTTAAATTCCGCATGTTCCAACATTTTGAAAGGCAAACTTTCATTATAACTCTGCTTTTCCACCTTCTTAATACTGACAGCATGCCGTGATTTATTTTCACACCATGTGTTCTATAATGACAGTTCATTTTTGTTGAGTGGTTGCCATGTGCTAGGCACTATACTAAGTACTTTACATGCATTATTTTACTTAATCTTCACAACGTTTTCAAATTGGTATACTATTATCTATACTTTAAACAAAGGAAACAGTGGTTAGAAGATAAATGACTTGTCCAAAGTCACAATGATAAAAAAATAAAAATAGAGGAACTGTATTCATCCAGGATGTCTGCCTCTACCTCTTTAACACTTAGTGCTGCCCCAGTATAGATCCAGTTTACTTCTAGGAATCCATAATGCCAGAGTTCGGACAACTGGACTAGTACCTAACACCACCACCTATGACCATATGAAACCCGTGGTAGTGCTTTTGCTCACATATGAATTGTGGAGTCCGATATTAATGAGTTGAGGGCCCACTGGACAAGATCCTAGAATTGTTGCACATTAGAAATCCTCCAGAACCTTGCACTTTATCAATCCATATGCTCTTTAAGATAAGGAAACTGTGGCCCAGAGAAGTAAAATAAGGAAACACAGCTAATTGATTAGTATCAAACCACAAAAAGAATACACACATCTTCTAATGCCCAACACAGTAATTTTTTTCTACCACCACATCTTAGCTCCCTTAAGATGCCCTAAGACAAGTATATACAAGGAAAAATCACCCTAAGGTGACAAAGAGAATTAACTTCCATCTCTTACTTTTAGCAATACCTGTCTTGACTCTATAAGAAAAAGGGCTAAGTTCAGGAATGCAGAAATTCAGTCATATTGTTGGGGCTACAATCCATGGTAGCAGGAATAAGGTCTTACCTGGTTGGAACGAGACCCAAGAAAGTTTGAATAGAGTCAGAATAAAAAGGGTCCCTGAGCCTGGAGTGTAATACAGATTCTCAACCACAGCAGAAGGTACATCTTTCCTCACAGATCCTATATTTTAATGCATTCTTCTTATGGATCTCAGTTTTAGGGCTGAAGATTTCCTTCAGGTCACAGGATCCAAATGCTGTCCTCGTCCTCTATTCCATGCCAACCTGTCTTTGCCACAGAATGTCACACACCCCA
>PVJL010015348.1:0-24658 GCA_004026885.1 Lyroderma lyra | reverse complement strand
TAGTCTCACCAGGGGTTTGTCAATTTTGTTGACTTTCTCAAAGAACCAGCTCTTCGTAATATTAATTTTTTCTATTGTCTTTCTGTTCTCTAATTGGTTTAGCTCTGCTTTAATTTTTATTATTTCTTTCCTTCTGCTGACTTTGGGTTTTGTCTGCTCTTCTTTTTCGAGTTCTTTAAGATGGGATGTTAAGATGTTTACTTGTGATTTTTCTTGTTTCTTAAGATAGGCCTGTAGTGATATAAATTTCCCTCTTATTACTGCTTTTGCTGTGTCCCAATAATTCTGATATGTTGTATTTTCATTGTCATTAGTTTCTATATATTTTTTAATCTCATCTTTTATTTGTTCTTTTATCCAGTCATTTTTTAATAAGCTGTTGTTTAATCTCCACGTATATGTGGTTTTTTCTGCTTTCCTTTTACAGTTGATCTCCAATTTCAAAGCTTTGTGGTCTGAGAATATAATTGGTATGATTTCAATCTTCTTGAATTTGCTGAGGCTACTTTTGTGTCCCAGCATGTGATCTATCCATGTGCACTAAAAAAGAAGGAGTAGTCTCTTTTTGCTGGATGAAGTGTCCTGTAAATGTCAATTATGTCCAATTGCTGTAATGTGTCATTTAGAGCTGATGTTTCCTTATTTATTTTCTGTTTGGATGATCTGTCCATGGCTGTTAGCAGGGTGTTTAAGTCTCCCACAATGATTGTGTGTTCATCAGTTTCTCCTTTCAAATCTGTTAGTAGTTTCTTTGTATATTTTGGTGCATCCTAGTTGGGAGCATATATATTAATTATTGTCAAGTCTTCTTGTTGTTGTATTGTGTCTTTTATCATTATGTATTGTCCATCTTTGTCTTTTACTATCTTTTTTAACTTGAAGTTTATTTCATTAGATATCAGTATGGCAACTCCTGCTTTTCTCTGGTTACCATTTGCTTGAAGTATTGTTTTCCATCCTTTCACTCTGAGTCTGTGTTTGTCCTTATGGCTGAGGTGTGTTTCTTGGAGACAGCATATGGATGGGTTCTGTTCTTTAATCCAGTCTGCTAGTCTGTGTCTTTTTGTTAGTGAGTTCAGTCCATTAACATTTAGAGTGATGATCGATATGTGAGGATTTCCTGTGGTCATTACTTATTTCTTTCTTTGTTTGTTTTATTTTTCTTTCTTTCTTGTTGCCCCAACTTTATTCCATTTTTCCTGATGTTTTGTTTCAGGTCAAAGAGCCTCCTTCAGTATTTCTTGGAGTGCTGGCAAATTCCCTCAGGTTCTGTGTGTGTCTGAGAAGGTCTTTATTCCACCTTTATATCTGAAAGATAATTTTGCTGGATAATTTATTCTTGGCTGGAAGTTCCTCTCTTTTAAATTTTTGAATATTGGATTCACTCCCTCCTGGCTTGCAGAGTTTCTGCTGAGAAATCTGATGCCAGTCTGATGGGTTTTTCTCTAAAGGTTATAGTTCTTTTTTCCCTGGTTGCCTTGAGAATTGTCTCTTTGTCTTTAGTTTTGGACATCTTTAGTACCATGTGTCTTGGAGAAGATCTGTTAGGGTCCAGGTATCTAGGGGACCTGTTTTCTTCTTGAACTTGGGGTTCCAGATCTTTCCATAGGTTTGGAAAGTTCTCATCTCCTATTTGTTTGAGTATGCTCTCTGTAGAATGCTCTACCCCTTCTTCTATTCCTAGTATCCTGATGTTGTTTTGTCTCATGGAGTCAGATAGTTTTTGTAGAGTTCTTTCACTCCTTTTGGTTCTATATTCCCTCTCTTCCTCTTTCTTAGCTGTTTCCATGTTCTGATCTTTAATATCACTAATTCTTTCCTCCATCTGGTTGGCCCTGTTTCCTATGGCAGTTATTTCGTTTCTCACTTCTTTTATTGTATTATTTACCTCTCGCATTTCCATCTCAATCTTCCTTATGTTTTGAATTTCTTTGTTAAATTGTTCCCTTTGTTCATGGAGATCCTTTTTCATGTCATTCATGTCCTTTTTTATGTTGTTTATCTCAGCCATGGTGCTCTGCCAGTATGTTTTCATTTCTCTCACAGCCTTTAGAATGGCTACTTTAAATTCTCTGTCACTTAATTCGGAAACTTCTAGATCTAAGAAGTTGTCTTGATAAATTTCCTGTTCTTTCTGACGAGTTTCAGTTTTTAAAGAATTCATCCTGTCTGCTGGGTTCTTCCTCTTTGACATAAGGGTGTTATGTTCAGTAGTGCCCAGGAGCCCAGATTGGTACTTTTGTGGAGTCTTGCTGTAGTGCAGACACGAGGTAGTACTTGGGGGGCAAGTTTTGGGAGAGAGAGGGGTTGTTTATTTCTTATTTCTGGTCTCCTGCTACGTTTGGAGGCGGTGCACATCTATCATGGTCTCTCCGCTTCCTGTAGTTAGTTGGTTGGGGAGGTTGTAGGAAAGGGGAGAGGCCCAAAAGGCACACTGGGGCAGCTCCACCTTCTGCCCTATGCTGGGGAAGCTGGGTGATGCGGGCCAAGGCTGCTCCTGCTGGCTGGGGTGAATGCTATCAAATCCGCCTTTCTTCCCGGGCCTGCTTCCGTGGCCAAATGTTGGGGCAGATTCTGCAGGCTCACACTGCTTTTAGGACCCAGGGGCGCGTGAGCAGGCGTGCACACAAGTCCGAATCTGTGGGTCTGACCCCATGGTAGGAAGGCTGCTGGTCCGCCTCTGCAGCGGGCCTGAACAGGAGCCCCAGCCCCTTGTAGGGGCTGTGTGCTGCCCGCGCGGCAGCTGGCTCGCCCCCGCAGTGGGCCGGGACCAGGAACCACAGCCCTGTGCAGGAGCTGCACGCACCTGCACTGTGGGTCTCAAGGGAGCCTAGAGCCAAGATGTCGTCTGTGCAGTTCAGAGTCCTTACTGAGCCCTGCTACCACTCAAGAGTTCCAGAGGCTGGCTCCCAAGCTCTGTCCCCAATTCACCACTCCACATTCCAGCTCCCCAGCCTAGCTCCCCAACAGACTCCCACTGTCCTGCTGCTTTGCAAGGGCTTTTCCTCTTGTTGCCTCTTGGCTTCTCCCTTCCCATGCACTGCAGCCAGCTGCAGTCGGATCCTATTGCGATCCGTCTTTACTCCTTCCCCTCTCTCCCACTTGCCCCTTTCTCTCCAACCCTTAGGTATTTACTTGCGATGCGTGGATGTCCCAGCTGCCGTTTTTTGTCACCCAGGGTCCTCTTTCTTGACTCCTGGGTGGCTGTTCAATTGTGTTTTCTGGGAGAGGCTTTAGGGACCTCCTCTCCAGTCACCATCTTGTGTGTATTCCCAGATGACTTTTTTTTTAACAAAGATGGACAAAAGAATTCAATGGTAGATCACACATATTCAAAAGAATTTGAAATGTTCATTAAACACAGAAAAAATGTTGAACTGCAACAAAGCATCATTTATCATCTAGTAAAATGACCAAAAAAAGTTGAAAATAATACCAAATGTTAGCCACATGCAGAATAAAGGGTTAATGGGAGTATAAACTGTTATAATCACAAAGAGATTGAGAAATTAAGAGAGAAAACATATGGAGAAAAGAGTCCATGCATAATATCCTAATCAAAGCTGAAATTCAGATGGATTCAAGATTTAAATGTGAAGGGCAAGGAGAGAGCTAAGATGGAGGAATAGGTAAACTCTGTGGCTACTTCGTTTTGTGAATGCAATAAAATTACAACTAAATTACAGAACAACCAGCCTGAAGAACCATCTGACGTCTAGCTGAACAAAAGTTTTATAACTAAGGATACCAAAAAAAAAAAAAGAAAAAAAAATTCACGTTGCAACTGGTAGCAGGGGCAGAGACAGAGACATGAAACAAGCTGGCCCCAAACCTCCAAAGGAATATCTCAGCCACAGTGGTTCCCCCTGGAGGAGAGAGGGACCCCAGCCCCACAGCAGGTTCCCCAGCCCAAAGTACTGGTTCTGGGGAGAGGAGTCCCACAACATCTGGTTGTGAAAACCAGTGGGGATTTCAACTGTCCGGGTGGGTGAAAGGCTATGGGAAACCCAGACGTCCTCTTAAAGTGCCCACACAGACTCAGTCACTTGCAGGTACTCACCCTGGGCTCTGGCAGAGGGGCATTGACTCAGGGGGTGTTGGAGACATAGTGGGGGGCAGATTGAGGTGTATGGCTTTGGGGCAAAGGCTGGAGGAATGTCGCCACTTTTCCAGACTGGAGTCCTCCTCCTGTGCAGCTGACAGGCAGGCACCATCTTTCTTGTGTTGTGCCCTCCCCCACATGGTCAAATCTGAACCTGATTGTTCCCATGAGCTCTGCTCCACCCTGCTGACTAACTGGCACCCCGCCCCACCCAATCCCCAAGTCACTTTCTTTGGTGAAAAGCCAGCCCCACCCACATTGCCATCTTTCTTGGAAAACTATCAGAGGAGTCCACAGGCCTCAGGTGAGCAGTAACGGGTCTCAGTTTGCTCTGAGACTTTTGCTGAGTAGCTCCAACCACAGCACTGGCACCAAACCAGAATCTACAGGAGCACCCAGTGCAGGTGACCAGGGAAATCACAGTCAGAGAAACAAAATTCAAAAGTGAACCAAAGACTATATTAGATCTCGGGGTGTGGAAGACTTTGCTTTCCTTCTATCGAAGAACAAGTCCTTCCCCTATTTTCTTGGAGTCATACTCTTCCATTTCACCCACTGACTTGGAAAGATATCCATGTTATAATAAGTCAAAAAAATGGAGTTGCTGATCAACTCAAATGAATAGTTTAATTTATTTTAATAATAATTTTTAATAATAAAATAACCTAGAAGAAACCTAAGATTTTATACAAATCCAGTGATGTTTAAATGGTTGTCATGAAGTTCCCTTTGGCTTGCTTCAATATTTATTTCTTTAAATTTCACACAGTCTAAAGAAAGAGTGACAGCCAGAAGCTGAGATTATCAGTTTGGGCTGCTGAATACCCTTCCCACCCATTTTCCCAGTACTATGGGTTCCCTCTAGAGGTGGTTTCATCAAATTATACTGCTAGAGTCCCTCTACCTTCAAAACTATATCAAATTAAAAAGCTTCTTCACAGCACAAGAAACCCTCAACAAAACAAAGAGGAAACCAACCAAATGGGAGGAGGTATTTGCAAACACCACCTTTCATAGGAGGCTAATATCTGAAACACATAAACAACACATATAACTTAGCAACAAAAGAATCAAACAATCCAATTAAAAAATAGACAGAGAACCTGAACATATACTTCTCCCAAAAAGACATACCAACAGCCCAAAGATACATGAAAAATGTTCAACTCCACTAGCAATTAGGGAAATGCAAATCAAAACCACAATGAGATACCATCTCACACGTGTTAGAATGTCCATCCTCAACAAGACAAATAGTAAGAAGTGTTGGAGAGGCCGTGGAGAAAAAAAGAATCCTCATATACTGCTGGTAGGAATGTAAGTTGGTTCAGGCACTATGGAAAACAGTATGGAAGTTTCTCTGAAAATTAAGAATAGAATTACCGTATGACCCAGCAATCCCTCTTGTGGGTATCTACTCAAAAAATCTGAAAACTTTTACCTATAAAGATATATGCACCCCTATGTTCATTGTAGCATTATTCACAGGGGCTAAGACATGGGAAAAAACTGCAGTGTCCTTCAGTAGATGGCTGGATAAAGAAGATGCAGTACATATTATATACAGTGGGATATTACTTGGCCATAAGAAAAAATAAAATACTGTCCATCTGCAACAACAGGGATGGATCTTGAGATTATCATCTAAGCAAAATAAGTCAGACAGAAAAAAGTTGAAAACCATGTAATTTCAATCATACGTGGGAAATAAAACTGAAAGCAATAAATGAACAAGACAAATAAACAAATAAAAACCCATAAACACAGAAATAGTTTAGTGGTTCCTAGAGGGTAAGGGGGGAGGGGTGGTAGAGGACAGTTAAGGCAGTCAAATATGTGGTGATGGAAGAACTGACTCTGGGTGGTGAGCACACAGTGCATTATACAGATGATGTATTACAGAATTGTTCACTTCAAACCTATATAATTTTACTAACCAATGTCACTGCAGTAAATGTAATAAAAATCAATTTTAAAAAACTGCTTTTAATGTGACTACATTAAATGAAATTGAAAAGTCAGAAGATTCTTGCCATAATATATAGAAATGAACCCAAAAACTTAGGGAGATAGGAATGTTGGAGTTCATTATGAATAATCTATTCATCCTCCTATGTCTCCCAAGGGCTCAAGAGATCCTAGAAGATACTAACTTAATCAAGGGATTTTAAAATATATTGGTTGAGGGGGAATGCTAGCATCTTTGAAAAGTGTCATAGAATCTTTTCTCTGTAGAGTAGGATGCTGGTGATGATGCTCACAAGTGACATATGTATCATGATTCCAGTGAGAATGACCATATCTCAGGATGGCATAAGCCTAGGAGCCACACTTAACCACCTAAAAAAAAAGAGAGAGAGAGAGAGAGAAGAAGACATAGGTATTGTCAGAATGGTAGTCAGGGTGTTCTGAGTAATAGTGACCTTTGTATTACATAACTAATGAGAGGACTGAGATAAATGAGCAGGCTTCTATGATTCTCTGTGATTTATATAATTTAAAAACCTCATGAGTCTGGTGAAAGTACCTGACATGGGTCACCAAAACAGATAACAGCCATTCACTTAATACTTAACTCTGAGTTAGTTCACAGAGCCTGAGACCCTTAAATAAAGAGGTGGCTAGCTATCTAAAGTACATTTCATAAATCCTAATTTTCCCCAAGGGGGTATGAGGCACTGGGGGTAGGGACATGCCTAGCTTTTAGGAGAACTGTTGCATATGAGCTTTTGAGTTCATGTGAAACCCCATGAATCCAGAAAGCCACAGTGGTTGACTAGTCAAAGATATAAATGGAGTTCAGACATACATCAGTCTTGCAGACAGCTCAGTGTGACAATGGATTCATGCCATGGTCGTTTCCCCAGGCCCTTACCGTATAGTTGAAATAGACATATTAGGAAATAGAAAAATCCTCAAATTAACTCCTAAGAAGTAAGTCTTTACAGCTAGGAAAGACCGAAGTGGATACCTCTGGTGTGCCATCTCTCTACCTAAACACAGTTATAGCAATGTTAGATCTCTCTGGAGAATTACAGAAATTAGTTCCACCCCAAAATTCTTGGAAGTTGCTGAGGTTAGGATCCCTAACACATCCCCATTAAACCGTCTTAAAGAAGGAAAGCCTAATCAAGTGATTATAACAATTGAAACTGCTGGTTCAGATGTGGCCTTTTCACCAAAGGAAAGCAACCCAGCTCCCAGCACCTGCCATGCAGCGGCTCTGGCAAATTCTTTTTCGGCCATCCAACAGACAAAGAACATTCATAGTAGCTCACTCTGACTCAGTCGTGACCGAGTAACTTCCAGTATTTTGCCTCAGAGTAGACCAAGTCTCAGGCTGGGTTCATCAGTCTACATTGACCGTGTTTCTTTATTCCACAGAGCATGCCACTAGTGCATTATGCCAAAAGAATCGCATTGATGGAATCTAGAGACTAGGAAGCACCAGGTAAACTAGGAACCTTGGTAAGACCCATGTGTGGCAAAGAATCTGAGAAAAAGATTCTGGACACCAGTGATGTAAGGCCTGTTCGGGTATCCCCTACAAAGCCAAAGGCAACTTTCCATGCCCTTGTCTCTACTGCCAGGGAATGATTACAATGCTTAGAGGGGTTTTTTTTGTTTTTATGGGTTTTTTGGATCCTGGAGGCAACATGCATTGTGTGTTGCATGGCCACCTCACACCTCACACCTATGGCCTCATGGAAAGTTGCCAGTGGCCAGCTGACTGAGGAAGGTCAGACTGCTGCAGCAGGACTACTCAACTCCAGTATCCTAGCGGAGAACAGTGGGAATGTAAAATCCCACAAGTGAGAAATTTAAAATACCCACATGGATGATCAAAATCTTTGAAACAAGATGACTAGAGGATTTGACATGAAGGTTACTGAAAAAGAGGTGTGCAGACGGATCTCTCAGAATGAACCAAGAATGTGAAAATATCTATGTCCTACTTGATGATCACCAGGGTGGCACCTCTACATAATAATGTAGAAAAGGTAATGCTCCTTGACCTTCAAGTAATCTACAAACAATTGTTCTTGTTTGATTTTCTTAACAACAATTACCATTATCCACAATCATTGTTCATTCACTGTTTACCTGTCATTGTCTATCTTCCTCATAAGATGGCATGTTCCATGAGTGCTAAGAGTTGACTGTTTTATTTATAAACGTTCTCCTAAATCTAGGATAGTGCCTAATAAATAGTAGGTGCTTAATAAATTTTTGATAAATGAATAAATCCTAAAGCACTCTCAATATTGGACTTACTAATTAATAGTGTTTCATTCTACTTTAATCAATATGTGCATACCATTGTTTTGTGTGTGTCTGGAGTAGGTATTTTTAAGAATGATGGTGCAGATAGCAATTAATTCTTCATTTTGGTTAATCCTACAAGGTTATAAATTGATTTTATTGGTGGCCAATTTGCATGTAACTTTCAAAAAAGAAATAAGTTCTATAAAATATTATCATAATGTAATATAGAAGAAATTATTTACATTTTAAGAAATGAAAATAGTAACACCATTTTTGGTTTGTCATTTTGCCTAAGAGACTATTTTAGTTTTGAACATTAAAAGACAAGAGTTTTAAAATTAAAGTCCCGGGTACGGCATGGCAGAAAACAAATGATTCTACATTTCTACAAATATAAAACTAAAAGGTTGAAAATGTACCAATTTACTAGTTGCCCTAATTTTGGCACTGAAGACCATGGGAAATAAGAATTCCTAACCTCAAGAAACTCACAATCTATGCAAGAACAAAAATCAATGATATTAAATACAGTGGAAGTGATAAGTGATAATACTAATAGTACAAACAAAAATGTGAGAACACACCAGAGAGGGCTGTGTCACTTTGGTTTAGAAAAATTAAGAAAAGCTTCAAAAGTTCCACCTGAGCTGAACCATAAATTCTAAAGAGGTAGGGTCATGCTACAGCTGCCTGACCACACTGGAATTTGGATTTTACCCTGTATTGAATGCAGTCTTTGACAGACGTGGGCCAGTCATCTCTGTGTTAGGAACATTAGTCTGACAGGATTATCTGAGGCCAATGGGACAGAAGAGAGAACAAAAGCAGAGATCATTTAAAAGGTGACTGCCATATGCAGGAAGCCAAAGAAGGCAAGCAGGGTTCACCAACCCCTCCGTAAGGAGACAGTGAAACAAAAGGCAAACTCTTCCTCTAATATTCAGGTCAAATAGCACATAGGCCATGAAATATTTTTTTCTTCCCAGCAGTGCCACAAATTTTTTTTAAAAGTTCATTTATTTATTTTTAATTTAATTTTTGTTTTGACATTCTCTGGAAGCAAAGTAAGTGAAACCAACCGAGCAAAAATTTTAAAATTATTTTCAATTTCTCTTCTGTTTTTGTTTTGTTTTTTTTCTTTTCTTTCTGGCATGAGGAAATCATATTCACTAAGAACTTCATGTAAAACATCTGTTGCTTTAGGTATCACATGTAGTGTCCAAATTTCATGGCGCTATGGAAAAATGATACCAAAAATGAAAGGGATAAAGTGATTAAAACTAAAAGCCAACTTCTCCATGCATTGAGGAAAAACAAGCAGAACCCAGCTTGCCTGGCCAGTTAGAAAATCCCCTAGCACATCCCACTGTGAACAAGGCTCTGGAAGCCTCCCCTTTGTGAGCTCATTGCCTCTACTCCACTGGCCAGGACAGCATACTTCAGTGACACTCTTTCATCACAAGTTATTTTCCTCTCTGAACACTTCCCTGACTGGCAACTTTTCCCCACTAACACAGATCCCTTACTTTATCACTCCACCTTACCCACACATTTTGACTTTCTTCAATAGCCTGTGCCCTTTCAACGTAACTTCACCAAGAATTAGCCAAGTACCCTGATGTTTGAATGATCTTTGAATGATCTTTTTACATAGGCTGACTAGATGTACCATTTGAAATGAGACAGTACCATTGTTTTCTGTCCCATTTAAAGCAGTACATGTGGTCAGTCTATACAACTTGCTAACCATACCAAACATTCCTGAATATGGGTAAGAACATCTCTAAAGAGTAAAAATTGTTAGAATCTACAAAATAGGATGGAAAAAATAAAAACATTTGGTTTAGCATTTCTTTCCTTTAATGATTACTTCTCAAATAGTCAGCCTATCATAAAAAATCAGTACTACGTCTCCATCTGGTGGCCAAAATTTCTACTTTTAAATTCTAAAAGACTGTTATTTTTCAGTCCATCTTCCTGAAAGTGAATTACAAAAGATAAAGGGCATAATGAATTATGATAAATGAGTGCACCAATTCATATAATTAATAATTCAGGAGAGTATAATTGTGATAATGCACAAATTAGAAGGCATACTTACAAAATAAAGTCCAGCACCCTTTGAAGCCAAATCTCATGCAAGGAAAAAAAAGAGCAAATACGTTCTGAATTGAACACAGAGAGAAATTCTGTCACAGTCAGAAACTGCATTTTTCAATGGTACTGTAATAGCTATACGTACGGTGTCAAATGGGAAGTACACGTGTTGGTGTTATCACTTTGTGAGGTATGTAAATGTCTAATCACTGTGTCGTTTTGTACAACAGAAACTAATAATAAAAAAGAAACTTACAGGTTCTGACAACTAAGTTTGCTAACTTTCCATTGTGCACTTCCATTGGCAGCATTGTACAAACAACTCGGTAAGGTGTTATAACCTTGGTGTATCTGTGTCTCACAGCTGTGTTCGTGTCGACGTGTGGCGGTGTCATGCTGAGTGGCATTTATTATTGTTGTTGTGTGTTTCTGTGTGCCATCATGAGAATGTTGAGCTTAAATTAGAGCAACAAACAAACATTAAATTTCTTGTTAAACTCAGCAAGAATGGAAGTGAAATCAGGGACATGTTAGTCCAAGTTTATGGGGATAATGCCAAGAAGAAAAGGGCAGTGTACAAATGAATTACATGTTTTTCTGAGGGGAGAGAAAGCATCACTAATGAAGAGAGGTTTAGGTGGCCAGTAACAAGCAAAACTGATGAAAACATTTAAAATTATTTTTTCGAATTGTGTGTGAAAATCATTGGCTGAGTGTGAGAAGCACAGTCAACCAAGAAAATGTTGATAAAGAAACAGGAAAATCTTAAGTGAAAATCTTGGCATAAGGAAGGTATGTGCAAAAATGGTCCTGAAGGAGCTCACTGATGAACAAAAGCAAAGGAGAGTCAAACTTTGACTAGACCTTCTGGAGAGACAAGACAATGTTTTGGGCCATGTTATCACTGGTGATGAAACATGGGTGTATCAATACAACCTTGAAACAAAGCATCAAAGTGCACAATGGAAGTCAGCCAATTTTCCACAACCAAAAAAGTTCCATTAGTCCAAATCAAGAATCCAAATGATGTTGCTAAACACTTTTTATATCAAAGTGCTGAAAAGGCTGCATGAAAAGGTTACATGAAAATGACCTGAACTTTTCACCAACAACTCATGGCTCTTGCATCATGACACAGCACTGTCTGTGAGGGAGCTTTTAGCCAGTCCACAAATAACTGTACTAGAACCCTCCCTACTCACCTGATCTGGCCCCCAGTGACTTTTTTCTTTACCCAAAGATAAAGGAAATATTGAAAGGAAGACATTTTGATGATATTCAGGACATCAAGGGTCATAGGATGACAGCTCTGATGGCCATACCAGAAAGAGTTCCAAAATTGCTTTGAAGGGTGGACCAGGCACTGGTGTCGGTGCACAGCTTCCCAAGGGGAGTACTTCGAAGGTGACTGCAGTGATATTCTGCAATGAGGTATGTAGCACTCTTTCTAGGATGAGTTCATGAACTTGTGAGAACTCATATGCATTATTCAGCAAATACTTATTGGGCACATATCATATGTCATCATCAACCACCCTATGTGGAGTGGTCATAGTGAACAAGGTAGTTTTCTTCCTTTGAAAGAGCTTACCTTCTAGTGGAGAAAAGATAAAAATAAACAAATAAATACATGCCATAATATCAGTTTATCATCAATGTTATGAAATAAAATAAAGTATAATAAGAGAATAAAGAGTTCAAGAGGTGAGAATATGTTACTTTAAAGACAATGATCAGGACTGGCCTCTATAATGAGGCACTATATAAATAAGAGACTTGAATAAAGTACGTTTCTAAGATAAAGCATTCTAGACAAAGGAATAGTACACACAAAGGGCCTGAGGTATAAACATGTTTCAAGATTAGAAAATGGAACAGTTAGTGACAGGAAAAGGAGAAGATAAGACAGGTAGCCAGGAGCCTGACCGCGCAGGGTCATATGGGCCACTTAAGGACTTTGAATTTTATTGTAAATGTGGGCGGAAGCCATTGGAGGTTTTGGACATAATCTGATTTGCATTTTGACAGGCTCACTAGACAGCTATGTGAAGAACAGCCTGGTTGTGTGTGCAGGGAGTTGGGGTGCCAAAGGGGCAGCACTGGGTCCAGTTAGAAGTCTGCTGCAGTAACCAGGCAAGAAATGGTGATGGCTTAGACTCTGGTGCAGGGGCTAAGAAGTAAGAGGGGCATGTTTAAAAGAGGGTGCCAATAAGGATGTTTTTGAGGTATGAGAGAAAAAGAGCAATAAAGGCTAACATCAGGGTTTTGCCAGTTGAGTAGGAAGCCAATTGCTAACATGAAAAACGCTGGGGGGAAAGCAGGTTTGGAAGGAAAAACAAGAATTTAATTTTAAACATGTTAAGTGTGAACTGGCTGTTAGGCTTCCAGTTGAAAATTTCAAGGATGTAGGAGGATACTTGGGTGTGCAATTCAAGGATTCTAAAAGAAATGCAGATATAAACCTCAAACAAGTGTTTTGTAACTTATGTTGCTGAAGACTGAGAAAACGTGAATGGCTCATTCAAAACAATCTACCATAATGAGTTGAATGCATGTTCAATTGACGGCAGAATAATTCAGAACATGTGGGTAAATTTTACAATTGATTAGTTTCAAAGCTGCTTCTAATTGCTGACCATAATATCCCAGATAACGTGATATGCAAAGAAGATAAGTTTGCACTGTATAGAAGCTTTTAGCTCTGGTAGACTAACAAGATAAATTAATAAAACGTAATTTAACAGGGAATGAGCTCTTGTTTTTGAAAAGTCAGATGATGTTAAGTTTGTTTATAATTTAGCTTTCTGCTCATGTTACCACCATTGTCCTTCTGGCCTTTGTGTCACTTCCTGGTTATTGCCACTGATTTTCTTCCTTTATTGTGCTTATTTTTTTTTTTTTTTGGATATTGTTATATATTAAAAATCGAAGCATACTATGTGATGATTTCTTTTTTGGAGATAAGTCAAGTTTGCTGATTAAGAGTTAGAGATATTGTAGCTAATATGTTTAAGTCAACACATATTTGTTAAATGTTTATTATAAATTGAGCTCTATATTAAGTATTAAAAATTGAGGTGATAGTTTTTAACTATTAAAAATCAAGATGATAGTCTCTATCCTCAAGAAATAAACATATAATCAGATATATTGAATAAACTAAATGATCTGAGAGCTATCTGGGGTAGGATGCAGACAGGACTTCAATTAATGTCCTATCCAAATGTTTGCTGAACAGTAAATTAAAAAAAGATTATTAGTTCTTTGTAAGGAATAAAGCCTCTTCCTTCAATCTAGGGTGATATTCAGAGTATAAGGGAGAAGAGTTTTTAATAAGTGGGCAGATATTATCCAGCATGAGATTAGGAAACCTATTATGATGAGTTTAGTCTAGAGAACAAAGATAAAGCAACCAGGCAATCCAATTTTTTTTTCTTGCATTCCTGATTCAGACAATCCAGAAATATTCACATGAAAGCTAGTGGTCCAAAGTCTCCAAATAAACTTTTTCTTGTGTGTATTGTGCATGAGTGTGGGTGGGGGGGGGGGGGTGCACACACCTGTCCTAAAGGCCCAAATTACCTGAGTTTCCCAACAAAACTCCATCTAAAATGGAATATAAGTAATAAAAAGCAAACATTTTGATGACTTTGAACTATCCCTGCAAATATCCATCACTATGTTCTCTGTTTAAAAAGAGAGAAAATCTAGAGCAGTGGTTCTCAACCTTCCTAATGCTACGACCCTTTAATACAGTTCCTCATGTTGTAGTGACCCCCAACCATAAAATTATTGGTAGCTGCTCTCTACACATGTGTGACATAAGTACATTATGGTGCCAACCCTGTCACATACACCTGTATTTGTACGGGATGTATGTGATGGGGTTGGCGCAATGATCTTACCATACCGGGTACTCATACGTGGGTGTATCTGCATATTGGCTGACCCTCTTGGAGACAGACAGAGGAGCGGAAATATGTGTTTTCCGATGGTCTTAGGCAACCCCGTGAAAGAGTCGTTCGACCCCCAGAGGGGTCGCGACCCACAGGTTGAGAACCACTGATCTAGAGTACGTTTGTAAGCAAAAATTAGGAAGTCAGTGTCAGAGGCCAGCAAGGATATGGAAGAAATAAAACCCTTTAACATCTAGAAAATATGAACTAGCACAGATATTTGGAGAGCAATCTGGCAATACAGCAGACTCTCCATTAACTGGAACTGGAACTCAAGCAACCGGCAAAAATGTTGCCGGTTGCTTGAGTTCCAGTTAACAGAAAATCTACCTAGATTCACCCAGCACCTACCAATCCCAAGGGTGCCAGTTAACTGAGAGTCTACTGTATTTTCTAAAATTAAGTATGATCATACTCCATGGTCCTGTAATTCTACTCGTGTGTGTATACACTAGAGAACCTAAAGGACTAAAGGAGACATGTATGATGAAAATTCAATGCATAAACCCTGAAGCAAAAGAAAACTGTTACATAAAAGGGAGAAGATATTCGCAGTGCCCCAAAATAACAAAAAAATATTTAGTGCTGCACTATCCAAAGCATGAGCCACTATCCACATGTGACTATTTAAATATGAATCAAAATTCAAAAAGTCAGCTCCTCAATCACAGTAGTCAGTAATTACTGTGCTCAATAGCTGTATGTGGCTAGTGGTCTTGTACTGTACATAGCAGAATAATGTATTTCCCTCATTAGAGAAAGTTCTCTTGGATATTTCTGATCCAGATGTACAAGGAACTCATGCAAATTAATAAGGGGTGTGGGGGGAGCTCCAGAGTAACATGGGAAAAGGACATATACAGGCTCACAAGCATTAAAGATATGCTCAAAAGTAGTAATAAATAAAAATTAAAACATTATGTCACTATTATACCATTATTACTAACGAAATGAAAGTTGGGCACTGAAAAGTATCAGTGGGAACGTTAAGGTGGAGGAATGACCATTCGCTACTGGCAGGAGTGTATGCGTGCGACTGCAGCCACTCTGGAAAGCAATCTAACACTTCGCAAGTTTATATGTATTCTCTCTCAGAGAAATTTCATTCATTTTTATGTAAAAAGAATCACAAAGATCCATCCCTGGTACATGTAAGAAAACATTTTACTGAAGCATTATTTGTGGAAAAGAGGAAGGAAAGAAGGCAGGCGAGAGAAAGAACGAGGAGGCACAGAGGAAGAGACGGGGAGAGGACAGGACACTGGCAGATGAACAGAAAGGGTGAGAGATGAAGCTAGACAGTGTGACAGAGGGCAACAGGAAGAAAAGAGCATCTCAAAAATAAGAATAATTAGCAAGCTGATTGTAAATAGAACCAAGTAGAAACCCTAGAAATGACAATGGATTCAATAACAGCCAGGACAATCCTCAAGAACAGAGCTGGAAAGCTTTTAGAACAGTTATCAAGATCTATTAAAAAGCTGAAGTGCTTAATGCAATATGGTATTGGCAACAAGAAGACCTGATCGACGGAAGAGAAGAGTCAGTCTAGTAACAGACACAAACATATACAATTCATTGACTGCATTTTACTGTAATGCAATAAAGGATGGCCTTTTAGTAAGTCATGCTGGTCAAGTGGCTACCCATATACCAACGTAAGCATCTTGGCCCTCACTTCACAACATACTAAAAATGTTGTTTTAGATCTAAATGTCAAAGGTAGTACAATAAAGCTGTCAGGGAAAAACCTCTAGATTATCTTTGTGGTCATAGAGTAGCCAAATTGTTTCTTAAATAGGAGACAAAAACTGAATGGCTTAGTTTTAACATGGGAAGGAAGAACCAGTGAACAAAAAGACAGAACTGAGAGACATCCACAACAGAACAAGAGACAAAGGAATGAACACTGCAAGAGGCAGTTTAAAAGAAACATGGCCTAGAATGAGAACATCTCATATATATCTAAATGAAGTTCCCAAAGGAAGAGCGAGGGGAGCAGAAAAAATATTGGAAGAGATGATGGCAAGAATTTCCCAGGTTTACAAATGACACTAATTTACAGATTCAAGAACATCAATTAATCTAAAAGATAATTGCAACACAAATTAACAAGTATTAAGAGTATCCAAAACCAGTAAGAAAAGACAACAGTCCAATAAAAAAGGGAAAATAAAAGGAACAGAAATTTTACAAAAGCAGTAGTAAATAGCCAATAAGCAAAAGTTCTGACTAGTTTATAATCTAAGAAATGCCCACTAAAACTACAGTGGGCATACAGCCACAGTGAATAGCGGAGAGTGGGGTTAGGAGGACTGAGGTGGTAAAGATGGTCTGCAGGTCACATGACGGATTACTTACAATGGGATTGAACAAATAAGTAAATATATTGAGGATCATGGGAGCCAGATTTCTATTAGAGAATTACCAATATGGAAATGGAAAAGGCTAGAATTGAAGTTCTGTATAAACTTATGACTTTTAACATATAGAGATGGATATATGAGATATAAATGTATATGTACACATATATATGAATATATACACACATATATATGAATATATATATATATATATATATATTCATATATATATCAACAAGGAACATGAATGTATTTATATTTGTAACTCTGTCCAACGATGGGGTTTAGAAGACAACCAGTATACATGAGGACACCAAGGCCCAGATTTCAGTTTATAATTATCATTTTTCACTAAAAAAAAAAAAAAGCAGGATTGCTTGGAGAAAAGGTTGATTCCAAGATTAGGGTAGCCTAAAGAAAGAAACTGTTCAAAGAATTATGGGTGTATATCAAAATAGAGAAAAATCTTGAAGGGGTTCATATTGGCCAATCCTGTGACAATTTAGGGATAAAAATAAATAGCGGTAGTAATGGATTATAACTTATTAAATAAAATAGAAACACATGAGTCATTACTGAATAATCATGTGAATGAATGAATAAGTATATAAATTTGTGTATGTTATGAAATTAGAAAAACATCATTTGGTAAACATTATGGTAATATTTGACAAGAATTATCAAGGATGCCAAAACTAGTAGGTGAACACCTGATGAATAAGAGGCTATTTATACAGCCTCACAAAATAGTTTTACTCATTGATCAATGAGCATAAAACTTCTTATTACAAATAAATATAGAAGTCAGTATCATCAGTAATGAGACCAACTAATGTTGTGTGCCTACTGGTATAAGTAGATGAGAACAGAGCATGATTCCTATGGAACTCATGCCAAAATGCATAACCAGAATCTAATGAGAAAACATCAAATTCAGTCATTCAGTAATAACTGGCTGGTGTTTTTCAAAAATATCAAAGTCATGAATGTTAAGAAAACTGAGAAACTGCTCCAGAGTGAAGGAGACTAAAAGACATAACTACCAAGGGCAAAACATTACTTACATTGAATAAAAAAGAGAGTTACAAAGGACACTGCTAGAGTAACTGGCAAAACGTTAATAGTAGGATTGTATTTCTATTACTTTATTATATGCAGGAAGTGTCCTTGTTTATAGGGATACTCACTAAAGTGTCTCAGGGATAATGGAGGCAACTTATTTAAAAAAGGTTAAGGAAATTTTATATATAGGGATCACAGCTGAATATAAGTATGTGTGGATATATAATTACATTAATACATGCACATACATTCATACATACAAAAACATGCATACATATGCAAACTCAGAGAGAAAGAAAATAGAGCAAATATGATGAACTGGGACATCTGGGTGAAGAGTTTAGAGGGATCATTTTATTGGTAGATTTCCTGATTTTGAATCATCTTTATTTACATGCCTAAAATAAACCAATTCATTTCATTCTCATTTCATTAACATTTCAATTTTAAAATTAGTTCAAAAAATAAAATTTAAAAAACCATAATTAGATAATATTCAGCGTGTACCCTTGATATAATATGATGAGAATGACAATTTACCTCAGTATTTTTCTTCCCAACACTCATTATCACTTACTATCAGAACAAGAAATACAAATGATTAGATCAACAAATTAAATAAAAATTAGCATGACTGAATCAACAGATGCTAAAAAGGTATTTATTGCCTACCATTCAGCAGCTTTTTATAATAAAAATTCTAAGATATAAGTAGAAAGAAACCAAATATAAATAAAAACCATGTATTGAAAAACCAACAGCAGAGTGGATACTAAACTAATTGGGGGGATCACTGCATAAATTATATAAATATCTAACCAGCATGCTGCAGTCCAGAAACTAATATAAAATAATACCGAATATCAACTGTACCTGAAAATAAATAATTCAACAACAGCAAATATCATCCTGAATGTTAATTAAAATTAAATCCTTTTCAATTTAAATCAATAATTAGAATGGTGCTCATAGTCATTATTATCCATCATTTTCTTGGAAATTTTAACACATGCTATATGAAAAATAAAATTATATAAATGTAAAGAATATGTTAAAAGATATTTTTCATTGGTTACATTACTTATAACTCAAATAAAAATTACCAGTGAAATACATTGATACATTGATATAATAAAACATAATTGTATTTTTAAAAGCAACAACTTTTAATTTTTAATCCAGCAAAACATACTTGAAAATAGAGTTAAGAAAATGACTGCATTTCATTACCTAAAATAAAAATTAACAAGAAAGGCATAGGACCTACTAAGTATAAAGTTGAAATTTTACTTGAAGATCTGATAAAATGAAAATAAAGACAGTCTGGCTTGATTTGGATCAACCTTCCAGCTTAAAAAATATTTTAAAGCTTCCATGTTCATTGGAAGAAATAAATTAATATTGTAAGAATATTTATTCTCCAAAATATTATATATCTTCAAGATCATTTAAAACACCTGAATTTTTTTCTTAAAATGGAAGAAGTGTAACATGGAAAATCATCAAAATACTAACCAAACAAAAGCCAAAAGTTAGGGTAGCAATAATAATATCAAAGTTGCCATTAAGGCAAAGAAGCAGGTAAAAAGGAGTCTTTTATAATGACAATAGGGTGACCACCTGACACATACAACAATTAAAATGTGTATGCAACTAATGACATTTCTTCAAAATATATAAACATAACAGTAACTAAAAAGGTAAACAGAAAAATCCAATTTCAAAATTATAGACTATATCTAAGTTATATAAAAATCTAAACAAAGAAAATTAGTAAAGATAAAACACTTGAAAAGTACAATTAACAAAGATGTCCTAAATGACACATTTGGAACAGAGCACCCAACAATCATATAGTACACAGTCTTTTCAAATATATATACAAGATTAACAAGATTGATTATATGTGATTAATAAAGCATGTCAACAAACTAGAAGAACTACAAATCATTCAAGTATGTCTTCTGATCACTAAGAATAAAATGGAAATAACAAAAAAAAATTACTTGAACATGCTCAAATGTCTGGAAATTGTCATATATGTGAAAATAATATATCATTCAAAAAAATGGAAATGAAAATTAGAAAACACTTAAAACTGAGTGATACTGAGAACACAACATGTATCCATCTCTAGAAGTTAGAAAGACAACAGCAAATTAAGTTCAAAGAAATTAAAAGGAATAAATATGAGATTTTAATGAAATAAAAATAAATGAACTCACCTAGCACCCAAATCTTTGTGGGTAATACAACATTCTCAAATAAAAGAAACCAGAGTTCTTTGGAGAAATGGCTGGTTTCAAGGTTGGTTGGAGTAGGGAATATGTAAGATGCAGTGGAGCATGTTATGGAGCCAAAAAAAAGGAAAGAGAAAAAGGAAAAAAAAATGTGCTCAAAAATAAAGCAGTGGGATTATGACATAGGAACTCAGAAGTCAACTCAAAGAAACTCCCAATGGTCAAAGCAGAAACTATTTCAGTAATAAAATAAAGTACACGGTATTGGATTATAACCTAAAATATGAACTACATATCCATGAGTCCATACTGATATAAATCCATGAACAAATCATTAAATAGAAGGACACTAGACAAGTATCTTTTTCATAAGAATCTCAACCATATATGTAAATACACCCTCTTCAAAGAGGTGGGGCTTATCTTTCTACTCATAAGTATGGGATGCACAGTCACTTCTTTGTAAAGAATACAGTATGGAAAACGGAAGAGTAACTTCCCATGGAAAAATCTGACCAACACTAAGTCAAGTGAGCAAGGTAGACTACACTTGTAAGAAGTCATGATAACAGCATCTACCCTTGATATAATGTGATGAGAATGAAATTTACCTCGGTATTCTTTGAGAAAACTGAGGTCAGGTCCAATATACTCAACAAACATTCATGATTCTTGAGTAATTTGAAGATTACAAACTGATATCAAAGTTTTCTGTTCTAAAGAAAGTATAGAATACTGATGTGGGATAATTTACCAATTACAGAAAACAGGAAACACTTATTACTGTGAGCTGAGAAACGTAAATTGTACAAAGAATTAACTGCATTGAATCAATGGTGAAAATTTAGACATTGTGTCCTAAGCACTGTTTCAATCTGATTCACCCGACTCAGTCAATTTTATGCATATGAAGTAGCCATTTTTGTAAGCATATTCACTTTTAACAAGGTTTTGTTTATTTAAAAAAGAAATAGGTATCCAAAATGAATACACACCTGAAAGTATTTTGAGGCAACTAACTTGGCTAACTTATGGTATTAATAAGCAGAAAATGGGTTTTAAAAACAACTGCTTGTACATATCTTTTAAATGAACATTTCACATACAAATTTAATATACACTCAAGCAGTAATTCTCTAATGGAAACACAATTTCTTGGCTGAGGGAGTGAAAACATATCATACCTTAGAAACCTTTCAAAATACAATATTATCCACACCCTAAGCACCCACCCATAGAAGAATATTCAAATACATGATTTTTTTTTTGTGGTTGTTTTGAAGCATTCTACACTCCTTAAATTCTAATAAATTAAATATTAGTCTTGAATAGCTCATATAAACAAAAACTTCTTGGGGGTTCCTGCACTTTTTTTCAAGGTAAAGGGGTCTTGAAACTGAGAAACGACTGTGGTTCCTCGTCAGCTGTGATTGGTCAGTGTCTGGCTCTGTCCTCACAGAGCACCACCCTGAGGACATGACAGGAAGCAGATAAATCTGCCGCGCTCAGGTTCCTGTGAGGGTGTTGGGTGGTTGGCGGTTGGTGGTTGGTGGTTGGCGGTTGGCGGTTGGCAGTTGGTTGGTTGGTTGGTTGGTTGGTTGGTTGGTTTGTGGTTGGCAATTTCTGGATTTGGAGGAGTTAGTACGATTTCATTGTTGTTCCCCGTTTTATTGTTTTCTTTGGGTTTCCCTTTGTTGTTCTTTCTTTTTTGATTATTTTCCTTTTTTTATTTTGGTTTGTTTTTTTCATTTTGTTTTTTATTTTAATTTTCTCCCTTTTAAATTTTCAGCCCTTGTTTTAATTTTTTTTTAAATTTTCTCCCTTTGTTTTATTTTCTTCCCTTTTGTTTAATTTTCTCCCATTTTTATTTTGTCATTTTGGTTTATTTTTTTAATTACTTTTTGTTTTCCTCATTTTTTTTTTGCTTACTTGCATAGTAAGCACTGACAGTACTGTCAGTGAGTGCAGACAGTGACCATGTCGCATGACTTTACAGCCACTTCTGCTGACCAGGAGAACCATATTGGGCATTACCAGCTCCTGAACACCCTTGGCCAGGGTAGCTATGGCAAGGTGCAGTGGGGTTGGCACAACCTCACGAACACAGAGGTGGCTGTGAAAGCCATTCGAAATCAGCAGGGCCACTCAAGGATTCAGAGACAACTCCCTGAGGAAGCTGAGTGCATGGCAGTTTTGCATCACCCTCACATAGTCCAATTGTTTGAGGTGATTGTCACCAAAGACATGGTATATCTCATTATGGAGCATGTGAGTGGCGGGGACCTGAGGGACTACCTGCGGATCCACATCATGTTGTCAGAGAACGAGGCCCGTGGCATCTTCCGGCAGCTTGTATCAGCAGTCCAGTACATGCACCAGAAGGGTGTCGTCCACAGGGACCTGAAGCCAAGCAACATTCTTCTTGAGGCAGGCATGAAAGTGAAAGTAGCTGACTTTGGCCTGAGTGCATTCTTCAACAAAAGAAAATTAAGTGCCTTCTGTGGTAACCACTTTTATGCGGCCCCAGAAGTGTTCCTGGCCGAAGAGTATGACGGTCCTCCAGTGGACATCTGGAGCCTGGGAGTACTGCTCTACACTATGGTCACTGGGCATGTCCCTTTTCAGGATGATGACTTGAGGGAGCTGAAGAAGGCTGTACTGAGTGGGAAGTACCCTCTGCCCCTTTATCTAAGCTACCGACTACGATACCTCCTAAGTAAGTTAATAACCCTCAACCCCAAAGAGAGAAGCAGTCTGGAAGACTTCATGCCAAATCAGTGGCTAAATATGGGTGATGAAGAAGAACTCAAGCCGTATAGTGAGACACCGCTGAGTGAGGACCTGGACCCCTGGGTGACACAGGAGATGGTAGACATGGGGTTCCATCAGGACCAGATCAAGAATGCACTGCATAAAAAAACATACGACTACATCATGGGCACATACCTCCTGTTAAATAGAAAGAAGCCCAAAGTGCAGTATCGCACTATTCGTGTGAAGCCCTTCTCTCCCCCTGACCTCAACACCAGTCAGGTCCCAACTCAGGAGGTCCAGTCGGAGTGCTCCAGGCCCCAGCAGACAGAGCAGCACCACAATAACCAGGAATCAGAACAAAAGCCTGTGGAGTCAGCAGGTCCTGCTGCCAGCCCGACATCCAGGACTGATACCCCAGGACCCAGGCCGCAGTCCAAGACCACCACCTCAGGACTCAGTCCAGAGTCCAGGACCCCCACCCCCAGAACCAGCCTGGAGTCCAGGATCCCCATGCTCCGACCCAGAGTGAACTCCAGGACACCTACTCCCGGACCCAGCATGGAGTCCAGGACTGCCACCTCCAGACCCAGCCTGAAGTTGGGGACCTCCACGCCCAGACCCGGAGTGGAGTCCAGGACAGCCACTCCTGGACAAAGTGTGGAGTCCAGGACGGCCACTCCTGGACCAAGCGTGGAGTCCAGGACTGACACACCTAGACTGAGCCTGAAGTCCAGGACCCCCACTCCTGGACCCAGCAGGAAGTCTGGAAAGGCCAGTCCCCAACCCAGCCCAAAGTGGAAAAAGGTCAGTCCCCGACACAGCCCCAAGTCCAGGACTGCCATTCTCAGACCCAGCCTAAAGTCCAGGACCCCCAGTCCAAGATCCAAGCCAAAGAGGAAGACCACCACGCCCCAACCCATCCTAGAGTCAGAATTTAGGAGCACCATTCCTCCACACAGCCCAGAGTCGGAGTTGGGGACCACCACTCCCCAACTCATCCCAGAGGTGGAGTCCAGGAGCTCTGTTCTTCCCCTCTTCTCAGAGTTGGAGTTGGGGATGGCCACTCCCCACTTCATCCAGGAGTCGGAGTCCAGAATCACCACTCCCCCACCCATCCCAGAGCCGGAGTCCAGGAGCCCCATTCCTCTACTCATCCCTGAGTCTCAGTTAAGGACAGTCACCTCTCCACCCATCCCGGAGTCGAATGCCACCCCCAGCACAGTCCTGCAGTGTGGCCCTGGGGTCTCCCTCTCAAGCCACAGTAGCGGCAGCAGCGGAAACCAAGAGCAAACAAGCCAGGGCCGAAGGGGGAAGGCGAGGAGGTGCTGGGACTTCTTTAAAAAGCTCTGCCTTCGGCCATGCAAGAAGGGGCATGGCTGACGCAACAAGGTCATGCCCCTGTAGACTGCGGCCGAGGCAGGGCCACATCCCAGACTCCGGGGAGGTCAGGCCGGGCTCCCTGCATTTGAAACATTCAACTTGAAGATACTGAGTCCAGGGAGCCTGGCCACGTGGTGGGGGAGATGGACCAGAGGAGGGGCACAAGCTGCAGGTGGCAGTAGTGCATGAAGGACAGTGTGTGCAAGGAGCCCCTGCCAAGACGACTTGGTCCAGAAGATGAGGGAAGTGTGCCAAGTGCCAGGGCATTCCCATGGGATCCACATCAGGAGTGACCTGGCCTCACCACGGCCTTCAGAGGCACTGCACCCACAATCCCCGTCGAGTGTGGAGGACTACATGGACTACCCCCCGGGGGACAAGAGACACAGCCCTCACTGCAGGTCCACCACTGGGCCCCTGACCTGGGTGAAACTTCAG
>PVJL010015347.1:6048-24736 GCA_004026885.1 Lyroderma lyra | reverse complement strand
CTGAAAATAGAAACAAATGTAGTATAGATTTTTAAAATTAAGTACATAGATTAGAATAAAATGTATCTCAATGAGAATTCATTCATATTTAAGAGTTTACTTAGAAAAAATAGAAGACAATATTTTCTATTAGTACACTATATAATAAACTGAAAAAATTCTTAATATCCTATTAAAGATTCCTAGGAAAAAATAGCCCATCCATTTTGCTCACATTTCAATTTTTTTAAACCCTTGTAATTGCATACAAATGATAGAAAAATTAGATAGCTAGAATAAATTAAAATATTTAATATTTATATGCCACTGTTAAAATGAAATATTTTCTCTTTAATCTAGAATGGTTATTAATTCACAAGTTAACATATCTTACAAGTAAGCAATTTCTAATGTTAAAAATGATAATGGATCTGAAAATAGATCATGAGTCTAAAATATACATAAAAATACAAAGATGTTACAAAGGATGGGGTGTATAAAGAAACTATCTTCTCACAAAATCCCAATATTATGTGTAAAGTAGTATAGAATTAACTATAATAAGAACATAATAAATTATCCTTAGAATATTCTACAGTAATGAACATGTCCTACATTTGCATTGACCTTTAAGGTAGCCAGTAGTTACACATATGAGATGTCGGTATTGTGACCAAAGAAGTGAATTTTAATTTCATTTAATTTTAATTAACTTATAATTTAAATGTAAATCACCACATGTCACTAATAGAAACCATTTTGTACAATGCAGCCCTAGAACAATTACTGAAAAAAATGGAAAGTAAGACTTTAACAGCTGAGAATAAAATTTAAATAACAACAAACAAAGAAACAAAAAGAACAACAGCAAATCAAGTAAGCCCCCCCAGAAAAAGAAGAAATAGAGGGAAACCAACAAATGAATTAAATACAAAACAAAAATAAGCAAAATGGCTGACCATGTTTATAATTAAATATAGACTAAACCTTTCAAATACTGGCAGAGAAAGTCATAAAGGTTGAAAAAGAAAAAGACCCCACTTCATTCTGTTTATAAAGAACACTTTAAATAAAGACAACAATAGGTTGATAATAAAAAGAAGGAAAAATGTATATGAGAGTATACTAGTTTCCTAAAGCTGCAGTAAAAAATTGCCACAAGCTAACAAGCTTAAAACAACAGATATTCACTCTTTTACAATTCTGGAGTCCAGAAGAAGAAATAAAGTTTTGGTAGATCCATTTTTTTCTTGCAGAATCCTTCCTTGCCTCTTCCAGATTCTGGTGGGTCTGGGAGATTATTGGCTTGTGGCAGCATCACTCACATCTCTGCCTTTGCCTTCAGTTGCCTTCTTCATGTGTCTCTGTGAGTCCTTTTCTGTATTTTTTTAAATTCATTTTTATTGTTACATTTATTGGGATGACATCTGTTAGCGAGGATCACACAGGTTTCAGGCATACAATTCTACAGTGCATTGTCAACGTGATGTATAAGTTTACCACTTAATGTGACTTCTCTTTCCATCACCTTATATTTAGCTTCCACTCCCTCCTCTCCCACCCCCTCCCCTTTCTCCCCTCCCTAACCCACTCATCCCCAAATAAACAATAAACTATTGATTGTGCCCATGGGTTATTTGTTTCTTCATTTTTTTTTCTTTCAGTTTTATATTCCGCATATGAGTGAAGTCATACAGTTCCTTGTTGTTCCAGTCTGGCTTATTTAACTAAGCATGATGATCTCCAGGTCCATCCATTTTGTTGCAAATGGCAATATTTCATCTTTTTTTATACCTGAGTAATATTTCATTGTGTATATGTACCACAGCTTCTTTATCCAGTCATGTGTCGCAGGGCACTTTGGTTGTTTCCATGTTTTGGCCACTATGAACATATATGCAATGAACACTGTGGTACTTGAGTTTTTGCAGACAAAGGTTTTCAAGTCTTTTGGGTAGATCCCCAGAAGGGGGATTGCTGGGTCAAATGGTAGCTCCATGCCCAATTTTCTAAGGAACCTCCACACTGCCTTCCACAGTGGTTGTACCAGTTTGCACTCCTACCAGCACCATACCAGAGTTCCTTTTTCTCCACATCCTCTCCAGCACTTGTTATTACTTGGCTTGTTGATAACAGCCATTCTCACAGGTGTGAGGTGGTATCTCATTGTGGTTTTGATTTACATTTCCCTGATCGCTAATGAGGATGCGCATTTTCTCATATGTCTGCTAGCCTTTTGTATTTCTTCATGGGAGAATTGTCTGCTTAGTTCTTCTGTCCACTTTTCAATTGTGTTGTTTGTTATTTGTTGTTAAGTCTTATTAGTTCTTTATATATTTCAGATATTAGACCCTTATCTGATGCATTATTTGCAAATATTTTCTCCTGATTCAGTTGGCTGTCTCTTTGCCTTGTTGATGGATTCTTTTGCTGTGCAGAAGCTTTTTAGTTTGATATAGTCCCATTTGTTTTTGCTTTTAATTCCCTTGCCTTTGAGGACAGGTTCATGAAATCTTCCTTGAGTCCTAGGTCTATAAGTTTAGTACCAATGTATTCTTCTATACTGTTAATTGTTGCAGGTCTTATATAAAGGTCTTTAATCCATTTTGAGTTAAATTTTGTATATGGAGAGAGTTCAAAGCTCAGGTTCATTCTTTGGCATATGTTTTTCCAGTTTTCCCAGCACCACCTACTAAAGAGGCTGTCTTTTCCCCATTGTATGTTTTTTGCTCCTTTATCAAAAATTATTTGTCTATATATTTGTGGGTTTATGTTTGGGTTTTCAGTTCTATTCCATTGGTCTCTATTTCTGTTCTTCTGCCCGTACCAAGCTGTTTTGACTATTGATGCTTTGTAATATAAATAGAATTCAGGAAGTGTAATGCCACCTTTTGTTCTTTTTATGTAGTATTGCTTTGGCAATTTGAGGTCTTTTATGGTTCCATATAAATCTAATAATTCTTTTTTCTATTTCACGAAAGTATGATTGTGGGATTTTGATGGGTATTGCATTAAATCTGTAGATTGCTTTGGGAAGAATGGCCATTTTAACAATGTTAAGTCTTCCTATCCATGAACAGGGGATATTTTTCAACCTCTTAAAGTCTGTTCCAATTTCTTTCAAAAGTGTCTCATAGTTTATTGTGTGTAAGTCTGTCATTCTTTGTTAAGTTAATTCCTGGTGGAATCTTTGAAATTTTTTTCGATAAAAGATCATGTCATCCGCAAATAGTGACAATTTGACCCCTTCTTTGCCAATTTGGGTATTTTATATTCCTTTCTCTTGCCTGATTGCTGTGGCTAGAACTTCCAATACTATATTAAATAACAGTGGTGACAGGGGTCAACCCTGTCTTTTTCCTGATTTTAGAGGAATAGGTTTCAACTTTTCCCCATTCAGTATGATGTTAGCCAAGGTTCTGTCATATATGGCCTTTATTATGTTGAGATACTTTCCTTCTATACCTATTTTATTTAGTGTTTTGATCATAAATTGATGTTGTACCTGTCAAAAGCTTCTTCTGCATCAATTGAAATGACCATATGGTCTTTATCTTTGATTTTGATTATGAGGTGTATCACATTGATTGATTTTCATATGTTGAACCATCCTTGTGCTCCCGGGATGAATCCCACTTGATCATGATATATGATCTTTCTGATGCACTGTTGTATTCTATTTGCTAATATTTTGTTCAGGATTTTTGCATCTGTGTTCATTAGAGATATTGATCTATAGTTATCTTTTTTTGTGTTGTCTTTGCCAGGCTTTGGTATTAGAGTAATGTTGGCCTCATAGAATGAGTTAGGAAGTGTTGGTTCCTCTTCAAGTTTTTGGAAGAGTCTGAGGAGGATAGGCGTTAATTCTTCTTTGAATGCTTGTTAGAACTCGTTGGTGAAATCATCTGGTCCTTGGCTTTTGACTTTAAGGAGATTGTGGATAGTCATTTCGATCTCATTGCTATTGATTGGTGAATTTAGATTATCCAGTTCTTCTTGGTTCAGTCTTGGTAGGCTATAAATTTCTAGAAACTTGTCCATTTCTTCTAGGTTGTTAAATTTCGTGGCATAAAGTCCTTCATAATATTTTCTTATAATCTTTTGTATTTCTGTGGTATCAGTGGTAATTTCTAGCCTTTCATTTCTAATTTTGGATATTTGTGTCCTTTCCTTTCATCCTTTGATTAGTCTCGCCAGGGGTTTGTCAATTTTGTTGACTTTCTCAAAGAACCAGCTCTTCGATATATTAATTTTTTCTATTGTCCTTCTGTTCTCTAATTGGTTTAGCTCTGCTTTAATTTTTATTATTTCTTTCCTTCTGCTGACTTTGGGTTTTGTATGCTCTTCTTTTTCTAGTTCTTTAATTTGGGATGCGAAGATATTTGCTTGTAATTTTTCTTGTTTTATAAGATAGGCCTTTAATGATATCAATTTTCCTCTTATTACTACTTTCGCTGTGTCCCAATAATTCTGATACATTGTATTTCCATTGTCATTAGTTGCTATATATTTTTTAATTTCACCTTTTAATTGTTCTTTTATCCTGTCCTTTTTAAATAAACTGTTGTTTAATCTCCATGTATATGTGTTTTTTTCTGCTTTCTTTTTACAGTTGATCTCCAATTTCAAAACTTTGTGGTCTGAGGATACACTTGGTATGATTTTGATCTTCTTGAATTTGCTGAGGCTACTTTTTTGTCCCAGCGTGTGGTCCATTCTTGAGATTGTTCCATGCGTACTAGAAAAGAAGGTGTAGTCTCTTTTTGCTGGTTGAAGTGTCATCTAAATGTCAATGATGTCCAATTACTGTAATATGTCATTTAGAGCTGTGAATTCCTTATCTATATTCTGTTTGGATGATCTGTCCATGGCTGTTAGCGGAGTGTTTATGTCTCCCACTATGATTGTGTATTCATCAGTCTCTCCTTTCAATTCTGTTAGTAGTTTCTTTGTGTATTTTGGTACATCCTGTTTGGGAGCATATATGTTGATTCGTGTCCACTCTTCTTGTTGTTGCATTGTCCTTTTATCATTATGTAATGACCATCTTTGTGTTTTACTATCTTTTTTAACTTGAAGTTTATTTCATCAGATATCAGTATGGTCACTCCTGCTTTTCTGTGGTTACCATTTGCTTGGAGTACTGTATCCCATCCTTTCACTCTGAGTCTGTGTTTGTCCATACAGCTGAAGTGTGTTTCTTGGAGACAGCATAGGGTTGCATTCTGTTTTTTAATCCAGTCTGCTATTTTGTGTCTTTTTATTGGTGAGTTCAGTCCATTAACATTTGGAGTGATCAACGATATGTGAGGATTTCCTCTGGCCATTACTGATTTCTTTCTTTGTTTTTGTTTGTTTGTTTGTTTGTTTGTTTGTTTTTGTTTCTTTCTTGTTGCCCCAACTTTCTTCCACTTTTCCTGATGTTTTGTTTCAGGCTGAAGAGCCTCCTTCAGTATTTCTTGGAGTGTTGACCTCGTGCTGGTAAATTCCCTCAGCTTCTGTTTGTCTGAGAAGGTCTTTATTCCACATTCATATCTGAAAGATAATTTTGCTGGATAATTTATTCTTGGCTGGATGTTTCTCTCTTTTAAATTTTTGAATATTGGATTCCACTCTCTCCTTCCTTGTAGAGTTTCTGCTGAGATATCTGATGCCAGCCTGATGGGTTTTCCTCCAAATGGTATAGTTCTTTTTTCCCTGGTTGCCTTGAGAATTGTCTTTTTGTCTTTAATTTTGGAAATCTTTCGTACCATGTGTCTTGGAGAAAATCTGTTATGATCCAGGTATCTGGGGGACCTGTTTTCTCCTTTATCTTGGGGTTCCAGATCTTTCCATAGTTTTGGAAAATTCTCATCTACGATTTGTTTGAGTATGCTCTGTGTGGATTGCTCTGCCCCCTCTTCTATTCCTATTATCCTGATGTTGTTTTGTCTCATGGAGTCGGATAGTTCTTGCAGAGTTCTTTCCATCCTTTTGGTTCCATGTTCCCTCTCTTCCTCTGTCTGAGCTGTTTCCATGTTCTGATCTTTAATATCACTAATTCTTTCCTCCATCTGGTTGGTCCTGTTTCCTATGGCAGTTATTTCATTTCTCACTTCTTTCATTATATTATTTATTTCTCATATTTCTGTCTCAATCTTTCATATGTTTTGAATTTCTTTGTTAAATTGTTCTTTTTGTTCACAGAGTTCCTTTTTTATGTTGTTTATATCCTTTTTTATATTAATTATCTCAGCTATGGTGTTCTGCCAATAAGTTTTCATTTTTCTCAGAGCCTTTAGTATGGCTGCTTTAAATTCTCTGTCACTTAAATCCGACCATTCCAGTTCTAACAAGCTGTCTTCTGGGTAAATTTCATGTTTTTAGTTTTAAGAAATTCGTCCTGTCCGCTGAGTTCTTCCTCTTTGACATGAGGGGTTTATGTTCAGTGCTCAGATTATTGCTTTTGTGGTGTCTTGCTGTAGGGCAGACAGTAGATGACACTGGGGGTCAAATTTTGGGGGAGAGGGGCCTGTTTGTTTCTTGTTTCTAATCTCCTACTGCATTTGGAGTCTATGCACATATATCCTGGGAAGACGCTAACAAAAGGCACTCCAATGGCGGCTCTGCCTTCTGCCCTTTGCTGGGGAAGCTCTTCTGAGGCTTGTTTCTGCTGTCTTGGGTAAATGCTATCAAATCAGCCTTTCTTCCAAGCCCTGAATCATCATCTGGCTGTCTCCGGGCTCACACTGCTTTCAGAACCCTGGGGTGCACGAAGAAGTGCACACTCCATAAATCCAAAATTGTGAGCCTGGCCTGAGATAGCAGTGTCGCCTTTGCAGCTGGCTGGGAACAGGAACTGCTGTCCTGTGTATGTCTCCAGGGGGCCTAGAGCTGGGGTGTCATCTTTGTAGTTCAGAGTCCTCCCTCAGCCATTCTACCACTCAAAAGTAGCAGAGGCTGGCTCCCAAACTCAGTCCCCAGTATGCAACTCCAAAGTCCAGCTCCCACATGCCCTCTCCCCTTCCCCAAACTGCGCCACTCGGATCCTGTTGCAGTCTCTGCTCCCTTCCCTCTCCCCCACTCGCCCACTTCTTGCCAACCTTCAGGTGTTTACTTGTGATTTGTGGATTTCTCAACAGCCATTTTGTCACTCAGGGTCCTCTTTCTTTGCTCCTGGATGGGCGTTCAATTGTATTTTCTGGGAGAGGCTTTAGGGACCTCCTCTCCAGTCGCCATCTTGCCTTGTTCTCCTTTTCTATCTTTTATAGACCAGTCTTATGGGATTTAGGAGCCCCATAATCTAAGAGGATCTTATCTCCATCTTTACCTTAATTATAATCTGCAAAGACTCTATTCCCAAATAAGGTCATATTCTGAATTTCCAGGTGGACCTGCATTTTGGGGAAACTATTTAAGCTACTACACATAAAAATTTTAATCATGAAAAATGTGGCAATGTTCTGTTAATATCATGCTACATAGGCTTTAAGATAAGGAGATTTCTTGGAAACAAAGAGGATGATTTCCCAATGTTTAAAGGGTCCATATACCAGGATGACATAAAAATATAAGTGTGTATATGCGGCTTCAAAATACATAAACTAATATCTGAAATAATTAAAGGTAAAGTAAACAAATCCACAATCTTAGCAGGATCTTTGGGCATGTTTTTCTCATTAATAGAAATTCTAGGTCTGAATGACACCACAAGCCACCTTTACCTAATTTATATTTATAGAACACTATACCCAACAGATGCAAAATGCTCTTTCCAAGTTTAAAATGAATGATCACCAAGATAGTCCAAATCCTGAGCTAAAAACCATCTCAATAAATTATAAAACATTTCAAGTCTTACAGAGTAGGCTTCTGCCCATGATGGAATTAAGTTAGAATGACAATAAGGTTTCTAGAAAATTCTCAAGTATTTGGAAGTTAAACAACAAACTTCCAAGTAATTCATGGTTCTTTCAAAAGTTTAATACAATTAATAAACTCATGAAAGAAATGACGACGATGAAAATTATTAATATTAGGTACAGAAGACAGAATACTCTTATAGAATATACATACATCAAAATTATAAATGGGAATATTATGAACACATAACAACACATTTGAAAACTTAGAAAGAATAGAAAAATTCTTTGTAAAACAGAATTTAAAAAAACTAACAAATTTCTTTTTTTCTTTGTTTTCTGTTTTATATTCTGCATAAGAAATGAACAAACAAATAACCCATGGACACAATCAATAGTTTAATGTTTATTTGGGGACGAGTGGGTTAGGGAGGGGAGAATGGGGAAGGGGTGGAGAGGAGGGGAAGCTAAATATAAGGTGATGGATAGAGAAGTCATATTAGTTGGTGAACTGATTATACATCAAGTTGACAATGCACTGTAGAATTGTATGCCTGAAACCTATGTAATCCTTGCTAACAGATGTCACCCCAATAAGTCTAACAATAATAATGAATAAAAAAAGAGCATCTAACCATCTCACACTGTCAGAATGGCTATCATCAGTAAATTGACGAAAAACAAGGGTTGGCAAAGATGTGGGTAAAAGAGAGCCCTCATGTACCATTGATGGGACTGAAAATTGGTACAGGCACTATGAAAAACAGCATGGAGGTTCCTCAAGATATTAAAAATATAACTACCAAAAAAAAACTAACACAAAATAAAAACAAAAAATTTAAATAGTGGTGTATCTAGTAAATAAATGAAAATAGTTACTAAATGTGTCCTCACCAAAAAAAACCAAAAACCAAAAAACAAACAAACTAAAAAACCCAATCAAATAAACAAACAAACAAAAAACTGTAGAAATCAATTATTTTACTGGTAAATTCTTTAAAACATATGAGGAAGATAAAAACACTAATTTACTACAAACTCTTTCAGAATATAGCAAAAGAAAAAACAAAACAAGACAAAACAAAACTCAGTGACATGTTTGAAGCCAGAACAACCATGACAGAAAACCTGACCGATAAAATATAAATCCAGGAAACTTTAGGCCAACATTGTTCATAAATATAGATGCAATACGGCTTTTAAAGTATTAATCCACAGTGTAAGAAAATAATATTATCATGATCAAGCAAGATTTATCCTCAAAATTCAAGGTTAATTTAACACTTGTTAATCAGAACAATTTACCACATTAACAAGTTAAAGTAAAATAGTATAATCACCTCAGTAGATGCAGGAAAGCATTTGAAATAATTTAACATCTCTTTAATCTGATAATGGAAAATTTATTAAAATTCTGCATAATTTATGGTGAAACACTGAAAACTTACTTGTCTGCTCTCACCATTTCTCTTCAATATTATAGTTAAAGTCTTAGCAATTGCAAAAAGGCAAAAAAATTGTAAAAATTAGAATGAAAAAGAAAATTGGTTTTGTATTTCAAAATGACATCATTGTTTATGTAGAAAATCCTAACAAATAATTTTAAAAGCATTCTAAAGCTAATACATAAGTTTACCCAGGTTTCAGGATACAAAGTCTTTACACAAAAATAAATTATATTATTATACAAGGGCTGTCTAGAAAGTATTGAGCCATGTAGTATGAAAAATAGAGGCATTTATGGCTGAAAATTTTATGTGGACAGCTCTTGTATACTAAGAAGAACAACAACATAATTGGAGCATGACATTTCAAAATTTAATCTACAATAGGATCCAAAACCACAAAATATTTAGAAATAAACAGATGTGAAAATTATTATACTGAAAGCTACAAAACATGGAAATTAAAGGAGACCTAACTAAATGTAAAGGTATAATGTGAGAGACTCAATATTGTTAGGATGCCCATTTCTCCCCAATTAATCTGTGGATATAATAAAATATCAATTGTCATCTTAGGAGCCATTTTCATACAAGTTGATAAGCTGATTCTAATTTTACATGAAAATGCAAATGGCCTAGGATATCCAAAGGAACCTCGATAAATACGACCAAACCTGGAGGGTTTATAATGCTTTTCTACAAAATCCACTAAGATAGTGTGGTACAAAAGACAGGCAAATAGAATACTATGAAATGGAATACTGAGAACAGAAATGGACCCATAATTATACAGTCTATTGGGTTTAAACAAAGGTGCCAAAGCAATTTAGAGAAAAAAGTATTTTTAAACAAATAGTAATGTAACAAGTCCATATTAGAAAAAATAATGGACCTCATACCCTACCTTACACCATGCCCAAAACAAAACTGGGGTTTGAACAGAGACTTTACTATTTAAAAACAAACAAGGAAATAAAAGGAAACTGTAAGTGGGTATCTTTGTGACATAAGTTAAACAAAGATTTCTTGGGTAAGTTATAGAAAAATTAATTACAACAGAAAACTGATAAATTTGACTTGGTAAAATTAAAAAGTGCTTATCAAAAAATACTGTTAAAATGAGTAAATAGAAAATAAAAAAGAATTCAAAACAGACAAAAACAAATATAAAATAAAAGAAGAAAAAAATTGATCAGACAGAAAGTATTTGCAATACTTATGTTGACAATGAACTCCTTCCCACAATCCAACAAAAATAAGACAAATCAAAATATGTAAAATATTTGGACACTTTACAAAGGTACATATGACTGACCAATAAGTAAATGAAGAAATGATCAACATCTTTAGTCATCAGCAAAATGCAAATTAAGACTACCTCTACTAAAAAGGCTAACATTAAAAAAGACACTAACATCGGCTTTAGGTGAGGATGTCGAGAAACTAGAACACTCATATATTTCCAGTGAGAAAATACAAAGGTCTTGCCACTTTAGAAAAGAGTTTTGCAGTTTTATTTTATAAACATTTACTTATTCTTTACAGCAGCAATTCAACTCCTAGGTATATATCCAAAGGAATATTAAATATGTGTCCACAGAAAGACTTGTAGAAGAAAACATAACAACTTCACTTACAATAGTCCCAAAGTAGAAACAACACTTTTTTTTTATGACGATGATGTCTATTTTTAGAAAAATGACTAAAGATTGTGGTATATTCATATAATGGACTTTCATACTGGAATAGAGAGAAACAAACTACTAATACATTTTACAACATGAATAAATCTCACAGAAATTATGATGAGGGAGAAAAAGCTGACACAAAAGACTACATAATCCAGTTGCATGAGTTTCTGGAACAGAACGAATTCAAGTTAAAAAAAAAAAAAACAATGGTTGTATCTGGTAGTACTGAATGAATTTTCAGGGCAATGCAGAATGTTCAATATAATAAAATTATGGGTCTCCTGATATATATAGCCTTTGTTTTAAAGTCTATTTTGTCTGTTAACAGTGTTGCTACCCTAGCTTTTCTTTTTTTGCATTTCCAGTTCCATAAAGTGTCTTTTTCCATTCCTTTACTTTTAGTCTATGTGCATCTATCTCAAGTGAGTCTTTTTTTAGGCAGCATATGGAAGGGTCTTGTCTTATTCATCCAGCCTTTCTATCTTTAGATTGGAACATTTAAACAATTTACATTGAAAATATGGTGGCTAGTGATATAGTTATTGTCATTTTATTTTATATATATATGTGTGTGTGTGTGTGTGTGTGTGTGTGTGTGTGTGTGTGTGTGTGTGTGTTTTTCATCATAAAAAATCCATCTAACATTCCTTGTAATTCTGGTTTTGTTTGGTGAACTCCTTTAGGATTTTCTTGTCTGAGAATTTCCTTATCTGTCCTTTGATCCTAAATGATAGCTTTGCTGGGTTTAATACCTGGATTGTAGGTCCTTTTTTTCCCCTTCACCTTGAATATTTCCTGCCAATACCTTCTTGCTAGAAGTCTGAAGTTATGAGGACCATGTTCTCTTGAAGGCTCTAGGGCAGGTGTGTCCAACCTGAGGCCCATGACAGCTTTGAATGTGGCCCAACACAAATTCTTAAAACATTATGAGAGAGTTTTTCATGACTTTTCTTTAGTTCACCAACTATCATTAATATTAGTGTATTTTATGTGTGGCCCAAGACAATTCTCCTTCCAGTTGTGGTCCGGGGAAACCAAAAGGTTGGACACCACTGCTCTAGCGCAAGATCCTTCTTTGCTTCTTTTTAGCTTATGGTGGTTGACAACCACCATAATGCCATAGCTTATGGCATTCCTGTGCTTGTAGATGCATCACTTCAATCTGCCTCCAGTCACATGGCTGCCTCTGCAGTGTCTCTGTATCGAAATTCCCCTTCCCTTATGAGAATAGCAGTCATTGGATTAATCCACTATGACCTCTTCTTAACTTGATTACATCTGTAAAGGTTACTCGTATTTCCAAATAAGGTCACACTCACAGGTGCCAGGTGTTAATACTTCAACACGTATATTGGGAAGTACACACTTCAACCTACAATACCCTCTAAATTTGGGGGAGGGAGGAAGATGAAGAGACACATGCTGGCTCTTAACATTCTAACCTCAGAAGTGATACATTCTAGCTTTGTTCACAGACCACTGACTGGAGCATGGCTCCAACATAACTGTAAGGGGGACTAGTAAATTCAGGGCAACACACAGGTACTCAGTGAGAATTATTTATATCAGTTATATTTTTGCCCAGCTCATTTCCTCCTATCCTAGAATGCTCCAGGGCACATATTGGATAGTTTCTGGATTTTTAATGTGAAATATCTATCAAGGAACATCATGTGATCCTGGAAAAGCAAATTGAAGAAATAGACTTGGAAAACTACTCAAAAAAAGAAACTTATTTAGATAAACTTTAAAACTATCCAATTTTTGTTTGGTCATTTGGTTCATCTTATTTTGGGGGGGGAAGAGTATTTGCTTGGCTGGAAATTGAATCTAGGCTGAAGTGTTGAAAGCACTGAAGCCTAGCCATTACACCACCAGGGAACCCCTTTTGGTTGATCTTAATCCAAAGTATACAAAATGGTGATCAAAAAGTTGGGTTCAATATATAGATATTTTTTTGTGTGGCCCACACAATGCTTAAGGAATATGAACAAATATTTACATATCTATCTTTTCTTGAAAAATTGGAATATCTAACAAAAACTGGGCCTGTTTCCACAGAAAACTAGTAATAAGGAAAACAATTAAATAAGGGCTACTCCCTGTAGACAGTCTTACCTCTGCAGTATGCTCTGATTCCCATTTCTTATATTACTACCAACACCAAGGCTGAGTATCAGTTCTCTTCATCTTTGTAGTTCACCATTGTTTTCTTATAGCAGAGATTTTTTCCCCCACTTATATTTGGCTCTTTTTACTTATGTACATTACCTGATTGGCTCCTGCAGACATTTGTGTTGGGACCTCAATTTTAAGTAAAACATGCATTTTCTTGTATTTTATTATATCAAGATGTTTTAAGGGATTAAATACTACATGACCTTGAAATTGTGACTCTGAAGTAGATTTCAGCTATAGTGTCTGTGAAGAAATGATTCATTCGTCATGTTTTTCCTTTACTCTCACACTGCTACCATACTCCTAATACATCGCATACCAGATGAACAATCCTGAGGCACCGGCTGAGTGTCCTACAATTCAACAAACTCAATTCAGTTCTGACTCTTTCTATGTGAATATAGCATCACTTCCACAGGTAGGGCTGAGTCCCATAAGAATACTCTTCCACCCCCATATTTCAGATGCCAAACACAAGTCCAGGTGTCACCTGTGCTTCTCACCAATAGGCTAATATAATTAAGGTTTCCATCACATCCTCCTAAGGTTTGATTAATTTGTTATAGTGGCTATTCAAACTTAATCTGGTCTCCTCTTCAGAGCATGTTGTCAGTTTTTTCATAGTATACTCCAGAGATGGGGACAGAGAGATCCCCACTAGTAAGTCTCGTAGATTTCTCCATATAAAGGAAATACAGAAGTGCTGGTTTTGTTCCAGCTTATTCTTGTACTGAGGTAAGATCCAAAAACCTCTGCTCATTAACAAGGCAGCCTCCCCAGTGCTGTGTGCACAGGGCAGGAAGATGCCTATGAGAGCAATGGCACAAATCTTGCAAACTAATGCCTGGATTTTGGAGTTGCTGATGACAGTGTTGTGTTGAGGATTCTGTGGCTATGCAAGAATCCTATTTTCAAATATCAGCATTTGCCATGGGTGTCAAAAAGGAGAAATGGCAGAGGAATTCTAGGTACCTGAACCCCAAACATCAACACTGTCCTGAAACAACATGAGAAAGAAAACACTTGCTAAATGACACCCAAGATACTGCCACCAATTTTTCTTGCAGTCCACTATGATTCTTTCCAATCAGAATACAACTTAGAAAAGGAAGAACACAGAGGGGTATATTCAGATACCTGGGCTCCTCCTTGTTCCAGGCTCAGCAAACTACAGGATCAGTAAAATTCAAAGAGCAATTACCTAATAAATTGCTACTGTTTCTGAAAAGGATGACGTGAACACACTAGAGGTCACTTCTCCCAGGACACTGCCCAGCTGCTGGTCCAGAGATTCTTCTTGAAGACTTTCATCACTCTTGAAAATAGGAAAATTTAAACATTAAGCAAGTGACATTAACCCATTTCCTGTGTAGAAATAATAAAGTGCAGTTCGCTGCCACATTCACATAATTTTACATAAACACGCTCTTTGAGGCTGAAGCAAATCAGACTGGTTTTCAATATGAAAATAACGTAAAAGTGTTCTCGGAGTTATTTCTAAACAGAAATTGTCTCTAATACTAATATAACAGAAATGTATATGATGATCAGTATTTAATAGTTTTTTTTCCAAGCACAGGAATGCTACATTTTCTAGGATTTGACATTTTTAGTAATCAAGAATTACTATCATTTATAAGTGAAAATATGACTGCTAAAAACAGAATGTTAGAAATAGAATGCCATTTGTTTCCAAAGACCATCAATACATACAGCGATGCAAAAATAATAATAGAAGTGATATTTCATGGCAAGATTTAAGGGTGAGGTTAGGACTGTAATCTGCAACTTATCTTGGGGTAAATGCTGCAGCAACAGGCATTGCTGGAGGTATTCCTGGTGCAAATGGTCAATGGGTTAAAATTTCTCAATAACAATGCCAACTTTTTGCTTCTTTGCTACCTTGTGTTAACTTAATGATAGAGAAAAATGATTAGTGACATATACTTATTGTATATATACATTGTTGGGGGACCCATGACTTCTCTTGTTAATTATTCTGAGTATTTCTGATCCCTGAGCTGGGTAATAGGTGAGAAGCTCAAGAAAAGACCGGAAAGACTGTCTTTATCCTGAAAATACATGTAATGTGGACTACAGGTGTCTGGACCATTAAGTGACATGCCATTTACATGCCACTGAGTCTCCATGCAGCTAAGGGCTACAGGACAAGGAAACCGTTTGAGAACCAAGTGATGGAAACCATTTTCTATTTCAACAGGTGCTGAGCTGACCTACCTTTTTAATGGAAACTTTAATAAGTATTTCATTCTTCTATAATATGTGCAGAATCATTTCAATAGCAGTAGTATCCAAAATGTTTTCCATAGCATGTTAGCCCTTTTTGTACATACTTAAAACTCAATTCTCACTTTATATCTATTCCATCAACCAAAGAGAGGGTAAAATTCTTGGTCTCAAAGTTTCCAGAACAAGTGATGTACACCAATAAGCAATACAAAGGAATAAAAACAAAGTCTCCTCATTGTCACCCTCAAAAATACTCTGCATCTAGTCAAACAGCCATTAATGGAGCTTGGTACCTGTGTCAGCTGCCAAGCTCTGTGAGATCATGAAAATGTACCTGGTATCTAGGGACCAGAATGAAGATGTTATCCACACCAACAGCCAAACCAGGAATGGGATGACCTCAATGACAATGAGGGTGAGGGTGATCCCAATGTAGCTGAAAATGCCCAATGAGCATGTCACTGAGCACAACACAATGAAGATGCCCACGATGCAGAGGGAGACTTTAGAATCCAACTGGGATATGCAACAAAGACACAGTAGTTAGAGTGTTTTCTATCCTCTCTTTTACTAAAATGTTCTCATTTCCACCTCCTTACATGCGTAGAGATGGGCTGGAGTTAAAAGTATAATTACCAATTTGAGAGAAGATATGAAAAATTGTCCAGGTCTTCCCTAGCAATATTATATGAGTTCTCATTCTTAGGTAATGAAGTAGAGAAATTTGAAAAAAAAAAAAAAACAGACTATGTGAAATAAATTTAAGATTATGATAAACCAAGAAGTTGGAGCTAAGGAAAACAGATGCAGGAAATAGAAAATGTTACATACAACTAAAACAAAAGTGAATTTAGGGCAATTTTGAACACAATGAATTAAAATTAAGTAGAGGTAAAAATATGATATCATGCTGTACTTTGCCATTTCTAACAGACAGACACACAGACCCATATTCCACGCAGTCTACTACACACACTCACACTCTACATACACACACACACTCTCTCCACTACACACACACACACATACACACACACACACACACACACACACACACACACGCACACACACACCATTTACCAGGAGCCTGCTACAGCTTTTGATGTGCGCCAAGGCAATAGAAATATACAGAAACATGATGACATAGCTCATTACAATAATGAAAATATCACTGTTACTTTCACAATTTAATTCATCTTCAATACTTCGTTCAGCAGTGCAAGAAGTGGTCAGACTTGGATTCTTGTAATTTTTCACAAAATTAATAAATCTAAAAATAACATTTTTATAATTTTAGTGGAAACTTTGTGACAGCTAAATGAGAAACTTCTTCCCAACTTCTATGAGACAAAAGCCATGCTTAACATAACCTTTTTCCTGCATTAAGATCTTCTGAACTGGAGATTGGAAGGTAAAACATTCCCAGACATGTTGAGTTCTATACTATTTGTTTTGTTTTGTTTTGTTTTTTTTTTTTTTTTGCTTTTTGGTATGTGGGTAGCTCCCTGACTGGGAATCGAACCCAGGCCGCAGCGCTGACAGCGCCAGTGCTGAAGCCTTAAGCCACTACACCATCAGGGAACTCCAGAGTTTTATACTATTTTAGTAGTTTTAGAATAAATTTAAAAATTGGTTCATGATCTTATTTTTTAGTAAAAAGTATTTCTAAATGAAGTATTGTATATTATAATAAAGACATATAATCATAAAATAAAATTTAAAAAGCTGACCTATAGATTCAATACAAACCCTACCAGACTTCTAGCTGACTTCTTTGTAAAGAGATGATTCTACAATTCACATGAAATTGCAAGAGACCTTGAACAGGCCAAAAACTTCTTCTTCAAGAACAAAGTAGGAAGATTAACATGTCCTGATTTCAAACTTAATATAAAAAAATCAGTTATCAGGACAATGTGGTCCTGGCACAAGGATAAACAATGTAGATCAAAGAAAGAGTCCAAAAACAAACCAAGTATCTCTAGTCATCTAATTTTCAACAAGGGTAACAAGACTATCAAATGGGGGAAAAATAGTCTTTTAGCAAATGATATAGGACAACCAGATGGCCACATGCAAAAGAATGTTGAAGACATCATACCATACACAAAAATAAAAACAAATAAAGTCCTAAAAATAATAGCTAAAATAATAAAACACTCAGTAAAAGCACAGGTGTAAATCTTCATGATCTCGGATTAGGCAATGGTTTCTTAGCTATGACCCCAGAAGTACAAGCAACAAAAGAACTGGATTTTATCAAAATTAAAAACTTGTATGTTGCAGAAGACACCATCAAGAAAGCAAAAAACAAAACAAAACAAAAAACAACAAGCAAACCAAAGAATGGGAGAAAAGTACTTGGAAATCATGCATCTGACAAGGGACTTCCCGAATATATTTGGAAATATATCTGAAAAAGGACTTGCAGAATATATAAGAATTCTTGTAATTCAATAATAAAAATATAAATAACCCAGTTAAATATAGGTAAAGCATGTAAATAAACATTTCTCTAAGAAAGTTATACATATGGCCAATAAGCTCATAAAGAGATGCTCAAAATCATTAGTCATCAAGGAAATGCAAATCAAAATTGCAATGAGATACCATTTCACACCCACAAAGATAACTAGAATCAAAAAGTCAAATGATAACAAGTGTTGGCAAGGATGTGGAGAACCTGAAGCCTTCATGGTTATAGTCACTTTGAGAAACAGTCTCATAGTTCCTGAAAGGGTTATCATATAACCCAGACATTCTAATCCTAGGTATACGAGGGCTGTTCAGAACCAATCCAGCTGTAAATGTCTCTATTTTCTTTTTTTTAAAATTCATTTTTATTGTTAGACTAATTGGGGTGACAACTCTTAGCAAGGATTACATAGGTTTCAGGCATACAGTTCTACAGTGCATTGTCAACTTGTTGTATAATAAGTTCACCACCTATTGTGATTTCTCTTTCCATCACCTTATATTTAGCTTCCCCCCTCCTCTCCCACCCCCTCCCCTTTCTCCCCTCCCTAACCCACTCATCCCCAAATAAACATTAAACTATTGATTGTATCCATGGGTTATTTGTTTGTTCATTTCTTTTTTTCTTTGCTTTCAGATTTATATTCGGCATATGAGTGAAATCATGCAGTTCTTTGTTTTTTCTCTCTGGCTTATTTCACTTAGCATGATGATCTCCAGGTCCATCCATTTTGTCGCAAATGGCAATATTTCATCTTTTCATACAGCTGAGTAATATTCCATTGTGTATATGTACCACAGCTTCTTTATCCAGTCATCTGTCGCAGGG